>JAPYZT010004353.1:0-10510 GCA_030522965.1 Tryphoninae sp. A BG-2022a | reverse complement strand
GTGCACAAGTTCTCCTCTTTTATATATATATATATATATATATATATATATATATATATATATATATATATATATACACACACACACACACACACACATACATATATATATATTTCAGAGAAGGACCAGAGCTATATATATATAGGGCGTTCCATGTTATTTCAGCAAGAAATATTTTTGAAAATTATATTTAATGCATTGTGTTAAAAAAATTGTTCTCGTATGAAAATTATAATTCTTTTTTAATTGAACAATTAATAATATATGAATGAAATAAAATTTTGCATTTTTATCAATTTAATTTGCAATTCATCAGAAATTTGTTATTTGTATTTTTAATTTCTAAATTTAATTAATTTCTAATTTAATTTGTATTTTTAATTTCTAAAAATCATATTTTTATTGCATTGCGTTGGATAAAAAATCTACTCTCGTTTCAAAAATCTAGACAGAGATTGCTAAAAAGTAGAGAATTAATATTTAAGAAATTAATAATATAAGAATAAAATAAAATCATATTTAATACATTGTGTTAAAAAAAATTGTTCTCTTATGAAAATTACAATTTTTTTTTTATTAAAAAATTAATAATATATGAATGCAATACAAGCTTGCATTTTTATTAATTTAATTTACAATTCATCAGAAATTCGTTAATATTTTTAATTACTAAAAATCATATTTTTATCGCATTGCGTTGGATAAAAAAATCAACTCTCGTTCCAAAAATCTAGACAGAGATTACCAAAAAGTAGAGAATCAATATTTAAAAAATTAATAATATAAGAACAAAATAAAATCATATTTATTGCATTGTGTTAACAAAAATTGTTCTCGCATGAAAATTATAATTTTTTTTTACTTAAAAAATTAATAATATATGGATGAAATAAACGCTTGCATTTTTATTAATTTAATTTACAATTCATCAGAAATACGTTAATATTTTTAATTTCTAAAAATCATACTTTTATTATCACATTGCGTTGGATAAAAAAATCAACTCTCGTTTCAAAAATCTAGATAGTTTACCAAAAAGTAGAGAATCAATATTTAAAAAATTAATAATATAAGAACAAAATAAAATCATATTTATCGCATTGCGTTAACAAAAATTGTTCCCGTATGAAAATTATAATTTTTTTTAAATAAAAAATTAATAATATAAGAACAAAATAAAATTTTCCCTTTTATTAATTTAATTTCCAAGCCGTAAGAAAATTCTCAAATGTTTTCATCTTATTGCTGACTGGACAAGGAGTGCCCTATGTATACATTTTTCGTGAAATATATATACATATATACATCTCAAGATGGAAAGGAGCCGGCCGGCTTTCGTGAGGCTCGTTGGGTCTGTTTCGTCGGAAGAGCCAGAGAGCCGTCGCTACAGCGAGACTCTGGGACGACCGAGAGACCGCGAACGAGTATGGAAAGAGAGTAAGAGAGATCGAGAGAAAACGAGAATGGAAAGAAGAAGGAGAAGGAGGAGGAGAAAGAGGAAAGAAAGAAAAGCAAAAATTTTGTGAACGCGTGCGCGAGAAAGGGAAAGAACGAAGGGACGGGGTAACGCATGCACGAACGCGCGCGCGCACCCTCCTTTTACCCCAACATTCGTAAGCCGAATACCAAACGAGACCCGGCACAACTGGCCTCCGCGCGATGGTTTGCCTGCTGTGCTTTTCCCCCTCCCCGCGTCCTTTCTTATTTTCTTCTTCTTTTTTTTTTTTAAATATTTTGTATCTTCGTCTTTCTTCTTGTCGTTTCTTTCTCTCACTCCCGGTCTTTCTCTCAGGGCCTAAAAATTCACCGCTATAACTTCTCGTAGGCCCTCGTGGGCTCGTTTTCACGATGAATATCGTTAGGCGCGTACGAAACGTCGGCGACGCGGTCGACTCGAAATCGAGAGAATTCAACAAACGGGACTTTTATATTCAAAGATATTTTTACGTTAGTTTGATTTAATTGTTAATCATTTGTTACTATTGAGATTTTATTTTTTAAACAATTTTGTTTTTGTTAATAATTTTTGTTTATTATGAAATTAAATTGAAATTGTTTATAATGGAAAAGAAAGTATTTTCGTATGAGAACAATTATTATCTATAACAATTTTATTATGCTTGTTTAAATAATAAATGTTTTGGTAAAAATTTACATTTAACGATGAACAATTGATCCAAGACAAATCTCCCAAAATCCACTGCAAATTCCAAAAATGATCGTAGGGATTTAGGATTGATGAATTTTTCATCACAAAATTCCAAAAAGGAAATATGAAATAAATAAACATTTTTCCATAATACAACACAAATTTCACTTCTGCTCAGTAAAATTTCATCATAAACGTCGACAAGGTACACACCATGTTAAACACATGTGTAAAAAATAGTAAAAATGCGCGAGATTATATACACTGCAGGGGGATGCATCGTTGACGAGAAAGACGCCACGGCGGCGCCGCCCCGCGGCCACCCCGCGCACTACGAGGTACTCTCCGAGATTTCACGCTATTATACTCAAATTTTGTATTTACCAAACGTAATTTATTATAAAATTGTTTATTAATCAAACAAATATAATAAAATTGTTATTAAAAATAATATTTCTCGTACGAATTATTTACAAATTACATATGTACGAAAAAAAAACAAAACATATTTCACGTCATCGAGATTCGAGATCGCGAATGGCAAAACTCTCTCAGTACTGTGTTGACCAGCTCAGCAGGCCGGGGAATGTAAATGACACCTATCGAGATAAAAATAATCTTATAATGGACTTCGCGATGCTGCATTTTACCGTCGGACAAAAGCTTCGCTTATCGCACTTATGTGTCCGGCACTTTTTTCGTACATGTTTTATTTTTTCTATCGCTATCCTACCGGTTTCCGCCGGAAGTCCGTACGACAAAACCTTTGCAAAAATAAAAATATTCTTTAATTATTAAAAAAAATTATTAAAAATTCTTTCCTACATTTTTATTCTTAAATTATCGATTTTACCATCATCTTTCTCTCGGTTTTTCCATCTCTCTCTTCGCTCTCCCTCTAATTCAATTAATCGACGCTAACGCAATCACGGTTGTTAATTGAATCGGCGCTCGTAGCGTACACATGTAGTATACTCATGCTGAGAACGTCAATATCGTTATCCCACAAGGGAAAAATAAAAAGCATCCTATCGACGAATCAAGTAGTTGATTAACGAAGATAACAAATTATCTTCCATCACGATCTTTCATTTCTCTCCCCTATCATTACTTTTACTCAGAGGAATTTTCCCTATCGTTTCTCTTTATTTATTTATTTATTTTACAAAAAAACCATCGTATCGATAAATTCTGCGATAACCTTCAATAAGAGATAGTGTAAAAATCGGATAAAAATCGTTTCGATAAATTAAAAAAAAAGTAATTAATTTCTTTTTTTTTTTGTTTGGCGTCGTAATTTCTCGTTTATCGGTCGCGTTTCGCCACCGAAATTTCAATCGCGAAAGTGAGACAGCCGCCGCGATACTGGTAACTTGCTTTATGAAATAATAAACGTTGGAGTTTGCGTACTCGGTTTTACGTTGGATTCGAACCGGGGGCCTTATCTTATCGCCGTGAGCAACGAGAAAGCGACGACAGGAACGTCGAACCGGCCCTCCTCCGCACGTTCTACGAGGTGTTGCGCTATATATATGTGTATATATAAACACGTTTACGTGAGAAACAACACCTTCGCGAAGTGTCGCGATAATTTAATGCCTACATCGCGATAATGCTAATCCTGAATACGCTAATAAGTATGTTAATGTGGCGCTCCGGACTCGGAGATGTCTCTGTCATTAATCAATTCTTTTTTGCTCCCTCTCTGTTTATTATCCGGAAAGAGATAATCGTGTTTTCTTACATGTATCGATTATTTATATTTATTTTGTTTTTTTTCATCTATTCGTGCAATTGGGAAATTAATTATAATTATTTTTAATTGAGATATTGAAACAGGGATTGAATTGTCTTTTCTTTCGTGACTGCATTGCCCAAGGGACATTTTTGAGAGAGAGATCGAGGTTAGTTGTAATGCTTTTATGTACTATGAAGAATTCGAAAAATCGGGAATTTTGAAAAATTTGAAATTTTTATTTCCAGTTTATTCAGTAATTTACAGGTTTATTTACATTTTTTTATTGTATTGGTATCGCGAAATAACGAGGAATACCCATTTGCTGGAAAATTTACTCCTAGCGAGAAATTTGAGGGACGCGTGGACCGATCGGGACTCGTGCGAGCAGGAATTCCGGTTTAACTTCCGTCCTTGTCGTTTTTTCTCGTTCCCCCAACTGTCTAGTTATCGAACGGGTTTCCTTTATTTATTTTTCGACAAAAAATAAGCAAAATGGAAAAGGAAACGAGCGTGAGAAAACAAAAAACGCGGTCGTTTCTTTAATTGTCGGGAGTAAAATGAGGAACTTTTAGGGCATCGCCGATAGCTATTTCGCCAACTATTTTCAGATTAGTTTTCTCTCTCTCTCTCTCTCTTTCTCTCTCTCTCTCTCTCTCTCTCTCTCTCTCTGTTTATTATCCTGAAAGAGATAAACGTGTTTTCCTACGTGTATCGATTATTTATAATTTTTTTTTTTCATCAATTCGTACGATTGGAAAATTAATTATAATTATTTTTAATTGAGATATTGAAACAGGGTTTGAGAATTTAGGGTCGCTAATGGGGTATTTCCAAAATGGCTAAGGGGAATCACAGTGAGACGTAAAATTAAAATTCACACGGATATGTGCGAGAGGTATTTTAGAAGTTTGAAACACGACGTACCGTTTGCGTGGCAAAATGCATGACACGATCGAGGCATCGGTTTTACCACGGGTCGTATTTCACGGGAATTGCGAGGATAAAAATTGTAGGAGACGTGATATCTCGCGTTGCCTCGTTCTCTAGTCCCCGCATGCTTTCTAAACCTCCCGCAGCTTCTCACACCCGAGTATCCAACTTCTTGAATTTCTCGCTTACGCGCGTCTGTCCTCCGGCACGAGTGTCGCTTACACAAGAAAGTTAAGGCGAAACAAAGACTCGACGTTGCGGCCGTTAAACGCTGAGATTACGAGTCGGTTAATTAGCATAAAATAGAAGCAATTTTGCTTTTCTCCAGTAATATTTCAAGGAATGAGAATCGAGGAAAACTTAGTTTCGGTCATTTTTGGGTGAAATTGTGTGTTATAGAGTTATAGCACCCTTGGGACACAGCAACCTCCGCGCGACCCTGGTAGTTCGCGTGGTGGCCGTGGGGCGGCGCATAGGGGAGCGCTCTCCCGTTAGCGGAGGGTCCATTCACTAGCTATAAGTAAACACTCTTCTCCCGCACTCAATCTCTCTTCCTACATGTGTATAATAATTTTTGGTTCGAGCAATGTTTGATTTCATTGCTCTTTTCCTAAATTGCAATTATAACGCAGTTATTACATTATAATTTTCTATCATACATTAATTATACGAATAAAAATAATTTACATTCAAATCTTTTTAATACCATAAAAAATCTTTCCCAGAAGATTTCAGAACCAAGTAAATAATATAAATGAACGATGACGAATACGGAATTGCCGAGGAAACTTTGTTCCAACATACTCGAGAGTGTCCACGCGTAAAACGTTAATTATAAACGTCGACCATGTCGGGTATTCTGCTAGTTTATATTACGTATAATGTAAAAGCGTTAATTCATGCACCACCAACCATCGAGGCAAAAAAGAAACATAAACAGAGGAGATGGATGAGCATGGTCGACGAAGGGAGGGCGGGTGGGGAGGGGGTGTTATTGTGGTTAAATGAATTATTATTTTTAACGAGACCCGCATTATTCTCCGTTTGCACAATACCGAGGCTCGTTGGCTGGGCCTGGAAGCTCGGGAATAGCTCGAGAAGTGAGAAAAAGCCGAAGGCCGCAAAAGCCTGAACGTTGACGCGTCGTTACAACGGGTTTTTCCATCAACCCTTATTTTTTCTTTTTTTCTTCTTTTCCCTCGGGTTCACTGAATTCACTCACGATTGTGCGCCCCTCGTACCTGTACCAACCATCAACAATTTCTCCGGGTTGTGTACGCGTGTGCGTCTCTTTTCTTTTTTCGTCCCCACAGTAGACCGGAAAAATTCACCTCGGTCACATTCACAACCGGTACACTGTCAACCTTGCCCAAAGAAAAAGCTTTTGCAAACGTACACACGGACAAAGACGGGCTAAACAGTGGCGCTAGTGTCGCAAACAAATCTCGTTCCATCGTTTTTTCGAAACCACCCTTCGGATAGTCCGCGCGTATTCCTTTGTTCCGGAGAACTTTTGTAATGGTTTTTCTCGTGGGAAGGACCGAACGCCTAGGCAGGTGAACAACCGCCGACGTTCTTTTTCCTTTTTTATTTTTTCGTCTGTATATGCGTTGTTATCATTATTTTCTCACCCTTCACATCAACATTTCAATCGAAGATTACGTTTTGTCACGCTAGATGGCGAACATACGTCGCGTTGGGTGGGATAATAAAAAAAAAATTAGTTCTCGATTTTACCGCTAGGGACGCGGCCCGCACTTTTTTTAAAATGGCCGCTTAACGAGGCGTCAGCTTTTCTTCTTCCCATCGGTGGTTAAGATTCTAGAGGGATTTTTTGTTCTTAAGTCGAGAGTGGGATTTGTATTCCCCGGATGAGGAAGGAATGGCTTGGACTTGAAGGTGAAAAGAAAAGTGGGACGTGCTTTGCATATTACTTAGACCCTAACCTCCAAGCGCTAATTGTCTAACCGCCACCACCACTGGCTAACCTCTTTCACGCTTCTCCGAGTTATTTCCCATTTCTAAAGAAGAAGCTTCCGGCAATTTTCCCCCTTCGACTTTATTCTACATTTTCCATATTTGCTGTCGCTCTCTCGCGCCAAGTGGCACTTCGCGTTTAAACGGGGAAGCGAAATATAATAGCTATCGCTTCCCACACGTTGGCTTCCGTGCCAAACTAGCGAGAATCTTAAATTGCAATGTTGGCGATTGCTACAATTCACCTCGATTCGTACGCAACCTCGCGCTTCTCAACGCCTCGCTGACTCGAATACGAATTTTTGAGGTTAGAATCGTGAATTCAAAATGGCGGACGGGATACAAAATGGAAGCTAGAACCGTGAAACTCGGTACCTAGGGGTTTTTGGGGTCGCTGAACACGAATTTGACCTTGTAAAATCACAAAATGGCGGATCCAATATGGCGTCCTACTTTTTATCAAAAATTCGATTAAAAAATCGTCGAATTTTGTCGGTTGATGATTATTCTTAACTAGCCTAGTCATAATACTCTTCGAATGTTCAACGACCTTGTTCCACTCTCACCAATCTCCGTATCAATCGAGGCTTTGAGGTTGCAAAAAAAATGTCGGCGAATGAAAAGAATTCGTTTCGCCATCGTGCGGGCGTCAACACCAGTAGCCAAAGCCGGTAGAAACAACGGCAGAAAAGCAGACAGGCTTGGGTTGATCACGGTTCACTACCTCGTCGTGCGACATCGCTTCATTTTTCTCTTTTTTTCGTATTCTCACTTGATCATTCCTCGGTTCCTTCTTCGTCCCGTTCCTCGCTAACCAGTTCTCATTCACTGGCGCGAAATTCACCAACGGCTCAGACATTCTCTCTCTCTCTCGTTCTCCACATCGTCGCCGACCCTTGTCAGTCGTACCTACCCTGTAATTCCTAATAAGGTGGGAGGACCAGTTTCACCACACGTGATTCACTAAAATTATATACACAATATTTCGACTAATTATCAATTTTTCAAAACAACATACATCTCGTTCTATCTTTTCAAACATTGTTTTAGCTTGAGTAAAATAACAATAATAAGAACAATAAATAATAAAATTTAAGTAAATCAAAATTCAAGCAACTAAATATTTTCAGCTTGAATAAAATAATAAAAATAAATAATAAAATAACAATAAATCACAATTCTCAGGAATAAAATTTGAAATATTCGTACTTTTGTCGATACAAAGAAAACTGAAAAAAAGAAATGTATGACAAAACAAGCGTATTTGAAATCCGGTAAATCCAGTATTGCAAATGGGCAACCATGCTCGGTAGCTTCGACCGAGATTTCCCTCCGGCGTAAGAAAGCTAAATAATCCCCGGTGGCGAGGGCCAAAAAACTTGATTGACGTAAAACGCGTTATCGAAAAAGATCGAAGGCCACGTGAATCCTCTTTCTCTCTTACTCGTTGGTTGCAACGTAGATGTAGTCTCGTAATGTATGATAAATTAATCGCGTGTTGTACGAGCGTCGATGCAACTGGATGGCTGTGGGCTTGCACGTATATATATATATATATAGATATAAAAGATTGCGTGCAGATGTCGTGGAACGAGAAATACTTTGAAGTTCTCGACTCCAACGACGAGGTAAAAGGAGACGACGTGTACCGTATTTTCTTGTCGTATGAGGAAAGGGTGGGGGGAGAGAGGACTCCCCGCAGCGCCTGTTTAAGTGCAAGGCGTTTTGCGTAGGTAACATTTATACCCCCTACGATAGGTGCATAAAACTCGGAAATGTGTTTACTGCCCGAGCGTAAGTTTTCTTTCGTGCGTGCATTGCCCAAGGGACATTTCTGAGAGAGAGAGACTGAGGTTAGTTGTAACATTTTAATGTACTACGAAGAATTCGAAAAATCGCGAACTTTGAGAAATTTGAAATTTTTATTTCCAGTTTATTCAGTAATTTACAAGTTTATTTACAATTTTTTAATCGTATTGGTATCGCGAGATAACGAGGAATAGCCATTTGCTTGAAAATTTACTCTTAGCGAGAAATTTGAGGGGCGCGTGGACCGATCGGGACTCGCGCGAGCAGGAATTCCGGTTTAACTTCCGTCCCCGTCGTTTTTTCTCGTTCCCCCGACTGCCCAGTCATCGAACGGGTTTCCTTTATTTGTTTTTCGACAAAAAATAAGCAAAATGAAAAGGGAACGAGCGTGAGAAAACAAAAAAACGCGGTAGTTTCTTTAATCGTCGGGAGCAAAACGAGGAACTTTTAGGGCATCGCCGGTGATTATCTCGCCAACTATTTTCAGTCTGGGATTTTGCGGGGAAATGAGCGCACCTGGATAAAATCGAGCGTAGTAAACATCGTGACCTACGACAAGAAGCTCGATTGATCGTTATGCAATTCGCGATACAAAACCGCCTTGGTGCTCCGGTCTGCACGTGCGCACGTGTTTTCATGCCCGTAACGAACCATCGGTTACCGCCTCATTATCATACTTGCGCTTTGAATTATCGATTATATTATCACGAGCCGGAACTCGAATATCAATCCATATAATCATCAGTTTATTTGCATTATTAAGAAACTAATCGTCGTTGGAATTTACGATTGGTCCAATAAATATCACGTTATCGATAATCGATATAAATTTTCGCGGAATATTAGACATTCTCAATCAGTTCTTTTTTATATCGACGTCAATAGTTCGATATCCCTGAATGTTGAACTCCAACTCCTAACACTATTGACATCGTTTAGATGTCAACTGCGCCCTTATTGACATCATAACGATGTCAATAGCGCCCTTATTGACTTGGAACCGATGTCAATAGCGTTTCGATGTCAATAAGCGCGCCATTCACACCGCTTCGATGTCAATATCTCTTTCTAATCATTCTCAACGTGCCGAAGTGACTTATTGACATCCCAACGTGAAATATCTCGAGAATAACGACCGCAGTCGCGATAAACAGAGACAGACAGAGGGCATCGCGTTTCGCGTCTCCTCTCGTATCGTTCCCTCTCGCGACCTCTTTCGTTTCCCCCTTTTCGTGCGTTCCGTATGCGTTATATCCTCATATTGCCCTCCTAGCTGACCACCGTAGCAAACTTGCGCGCGCACCAGAGTAAAAAAAAAACAAGAGTGAGCGAGACCCAGGGAGCAGCGAGAAAGTTTATCGCGAACGAAAGCAACGACGAGTTGACAGCACCCGGGTGATGCATCGGCGTTGATGGCACATTGGCGTCGACGCCAAAATGCTCGTAATATTCGCAATATTTCATTCGAAGCGAGATGTAACAAGCCCCTCCGAGTTGTTTTACACTCATTGTCAGACAACACACATGTGTCGAGCTCCCAAGCTACGTGACAATTTTGCTCGGTCGGTAAAGTGGCCTGCGGAACGGACCGAAAGCGATGTTGCCTTCCACGTATCCGCATCCGCTTCGGGATATCAACTCGTCGGGCACGTTCGTCAAGAAAAAAAAATGGAGCGATAGACACGTCGTTGAGGAACAAGCATACGACACTTGTCGTCGTCGTCGTAAACCAAACCTAGTATAGAAGTCGTAGGTCACCTTGGTGTCTTCATTCCTTATTTAACGCGACGGGTAAATTTTTATTTTATTTTATTTATTTTTTGTTTTTTTTTTTCAACGAACTCTCGAACGGTTTAAGAGGAGAGACAGTGAGAGAGAGAGAGAGAGAGAGAGAGAGTTGAACTTGC
>JAPYZT010004352.1:0-10512 GCA_030522965.1 Tryphoninae sp. A BG-2022a | reverse complement strand
AAAAAAATTAGAAATTAGCCAAATTTATTATATTAATCAATATTTTTATTAAACAAAAAATTCTTCATTAAAATATTATTATAAAAAGAATTAATGAATTATAAAGAAAACAAAAATTAGAAATTAGCCAAATTTATTATATTAATCAATAATTATATTATTAAATTAATCAATATTTCTGTTAAACAAAAAAATTTTCATCAAAATATTATTATAAAAAGAAATATTTTATTTCGCATCAGACCAAAAGACTTTGCTCTGTTGACACTCATTTCAAATCGTCGTATACGCAACGAACCTTTGTTCACACAAGGATAAAATTTATAGTCGCATCATTCATCCACGAGGCTATATATAGATGTTTTCGTTCTCCTTGGCTCGCAGCTTCTTCGTTGCAATCTCCCGCAATTCGAGAATAAAATATGCGCAGGAACGCAGAAGTTTGTTTATTCGAGAATCATCCGAGCTCGATGACGAGCAAGTTTCAACAAAAAATAAATAAATATATATATACATATATATTTCTATAGAGACATATCTATATATTACGAACGTATAAGATGCAAATCGTTTCACTCTCGGCCCACGCGGACGAATTTTCATTGTGTGCGCATACCCACTTGCGTGTCGTGGCCGTTCATTCGCGAATGGAGTATAATGTTGCTCAACACAATCACGAGAGGTCCGATTACGCATCGCTAATGTGCATAATAGAGAGGAGGTGGGGGGAGGGGGGGGGTCATATATACCGTAATAGCACCACGTAATGTTTAATATCGTCGATATTTCGAAGCGATTCACTCGAGCTCGAACCTTCGAGCTTAATTTCTCCAACTATTCCGTCCGTATGACTCCATTAGAAAACAGCATGATCACTAATCGTGCTTCATCGCGCTTGATTCACGGCTTCGTTCGAACATTAGATTCATTTCGCCAATTAGTACTGCAAATTGAATGAAAAAAATTGTGCAATTCATGCCGATTTCACTGGAGCGTTGATAAATTCATAAAAAAAGAAATTATAAAATTTAATTTTTCATTTTGAGTGATTGACTACTGGATTTTTAATAATTTTTTGATAATTGATCGCCTACTGTAATCGAATTTTCGGCTTCGATTTCTTCAAGAAAAATTGTAAAATTTAATCTTTCGATTCGATCAATTTCTTATCGTCTTATTATTTTAATGCGAATTACATTTTTATAATTTCTTTATAATCGAGCATCCCCTGTAATCGAATTTTCAGTTCGATTTCATCGAGGTCGAAAATTGCACCATCTCCATTCAAGGCTGCATCGTCGTTCACGCAGACACACACACACACACACACATATATATATATATATTTATATATATATATATATATATATATATATATATATTTTCGCACGGTGTTGAATCTCTCCGGCCTTGATTCCGTCTCCCGTAGGTTGTGGCTCTGCTCATTCATTAATTCCACGAGGATGCACGATCTGCATAATAAGTAGGTGGAACGACTACGAAGCGTGAATTTCATCCGCGAAGAAAATACACTTTGTTCACTCGCATGATCGACTATCTTATCCAACACTCTCGCACGCTCGACCTCCATACGAGGCGTCGAAACGAGGAATAAAACTACCAAGCGCAAAATTAAAACAAACAAAAAAATAATAAAAATTTTAATCGATAATTTATTCATCGATCGATCTCTAATCGATTGTATTTATCGATAAAAAAAATATTCGTCTCCGTGCGAATAATCTTCGGGAAGCGACGAAGATTATTTGCGTGTGCCGAATATTCGTTTTTCAACACAGTGCCACTCGGGCACGCGTCGGAATTCCTCACGCTAGAGAGAATCTAAAAGTGGAATTCGCGGCGGGAGGATCGTTAAATCGAGCGCGCGTCAGCTGAGAAAAATATTTGAAAAAAGAAAGACAAAATAGAAATAAAAGGAACGAAAAAAAAGAAGAAATCGCCGGAGCAGAAGCGACCGACGAGGCTCGATAAAACCCGCGTGGGAATCGTTCGAGGGTCAAACGAGGGTCTTGTTCTCCCATCAACGTCCGCACGGGTATTAATTCAATTTCGTTCAATTCACACTCGACTTATTATTTATCCCGAGTCGAGCGTGTTCCTCCTTCGGTCTCGTTAATCTCGTTCGAGATATTTGCCCCGTCGAGGTCAGAGACACGTTACGGTCATCCGGAATTTGTTAATTATAATGACAATAATAATAACAATACGTGTCGTTCGACAGTTTAAAGTTTATTGAAAATCAAACGAGAAATTTAACGATACGGAATAAATGATGAAATATTTTATCGATCGAGTCGTTGGTTACCTCGTTCGACTTCTCGTTATTGTTCCCGTAACGGGCGAAGTTCGAAGATCGACCGAAATTCATGACCGAAATCGTTGAAAACAGATTTCTCGTCGGATCGTTTGATCCATTTGATTTAATGATATGCGATCGAGAATATGTAATTTGAGCGGTTTGTTAATTAGCACTTCTGTTCATTAATTTGCATTTGGTGAAACTGACCCCGTGTTCACTCGGGGTCAGACTCGAGCGATTTCGTAAATTTTCATATCGCGTTTGATGGCCGAACGAACCAAAATGGTCATGGTCGAAGAACGAAGCAACGGGGGGGATGCGAAGCGAGGCTGGCTATCGAATTCCGAACAGGCTCACGGTGGTATTGTTCCACCATATTCGGCTCACGAACTCGGCGACTGGCCGGGCGCGTGCATTTCGGAACGACGTCAATGCCGAAAACAAAAAAAAAGTCACCGTCCGGAATTAATTCCCGACGACAAGCGTAAGCGTGTCTGCATCCCCGTGTATATACGTGTGTCTCGTTTCATCCGCACGGAGCGGAAGTCGTTCTCCACCATGAGCCGGAAAACGTGGCAACGACGTGTCCGCATTGGAGAGAGTCGAGTTTCGGTTCACCGCTCGAATCCAACCGTTCGATGAAAGCTTTTCACGGAACGTTCTTTAATGAATTTTTCATCATCGAACGTTTGCCGTACGCACAAAAGGGTCAGCGATAAGGGACGAGGGTTGCGGGGGTTGAGGATTAGCTCACAATCGAGTTCGTCTAATGGGAACCCATTTTTTGTGTTTCAGACGTGAAATAGATTCTCGTTCCGGAGGATAGTCGGTGAGAGAGGGAGAGAGAGGCTGAGGCCGATGCAAAAATGTGAGGGTCAAAGAAGTCAAAAGAACATTAATATGACGAGCGAGGAAGTATTACTGAAGGCTTTGTCATCAGGAAACGGTGGAATTCCGTACGTAGACGAGGATGTAACATCCGGTATCGTGAGTGCTCCGCCGCGTCTCGGACGATCGAGAATCTTCGCGAGAGAGGAATTGATGTACGCGAACAATCATCATCAACCCCTTCAACCACCGCAACAACAATTTCGTACGATCACGAATTCAGGCTTTCGCGTTCCTACGAAAAAGAATTCGGCGACTCGTGGTACGAGCGATGGAAAGACTTCATCGCTCCTAGAACGTCCTGAGAGTTCGCAGAGACGAGCGAAAGCGGGCGGTTCGCGAAGGGTCACGTGCAAAGATGGCGTCGACGTCGAGGACGATAATCCGTTGCAGCGATACGAGAACGCTTTGTTGCGTTACAGAAAGCCGGGACAAGGAGGCTCGAGCGGTTTGCGAAAGGATCGTAGCCGAGAGCCCCGATACTTCGGTAACAATGGCTACTCGAGCAGCGACGATTCCGATGGAGCGATACCACGCTGCAACAAGTCCAAGAGCACGAGCTCGATAGACACACAGTCGGTGAACAACATACTGGACGAGTACGAGGATCTCGATTACGGAAGATCCACCGATCTCAGTGACTCCGGCAGTATAAGCGTGACGAACTTCGAGGCCGTTATGGATCAACGAAAGCGACAGCAACAGCAACAACAGTCGCAACTAAACGATCGGATAGAAAGATCGGCGGTTGAGACGGGACTGGAGGAAGAGGAGGAGGAGGAGGACGTTTACAAGGAACGTGAAGGACAGCAGCATCACGAAAAACGTGCGAGGATCACGAGCGAACGAGCCGAGACCGTATTCAAGGTCAACCAGCAGACCCAGGTGCGCCAGCGATCACGTGATCGGCAGAATTGCGTTGTAACTGCGAGCAGCGCCGCTAGGGAGAGCGGCGTCAAGCCGAACTCAAGCGGCGAAGACGCATCGCGACTGCGACAAGACGCGAGTTCCGGTACGCCGAATGAGAATCGTACGGAAAATCGGGTCTCGAACAAGCAACCGCCGGAAATTTTATTGCGCAAGGGCGAGGTGCAGAAACGCGTCGACGAGTGGCTCAACCAGACGCAGGGTCAGAATTTTTCCGGACCGACGATTGGTAAGCGAGAATCCGGTAGAAACGTCGCCCTCGTTAGATCGAGCAGTAGCGCGGGCCCGAAAAATTTGCGCAGGAGCCGTAACGACGCGAGATCGAGATCGACGGATGAGAACAGTTGCGATAGATTGAATGGTACGGCGAGTTACGACGATATCAATCGTACGGAGATGAACGCGAGGGATGAGAGAAAGGTCGAGGGAACGAAAAACGTATCTGTCGTAGCCGCTACCCGTGGGACTTACAAAGATTATCTAGCCGTACGAAACCGATCGAGACACGCGATGGATTACGGCTTCACCGGTCACGGAAACAGTGCGAGATCCAGCGACACGGTTTCCGGCGGATCGAGAATACCGCAGAGAGGTCACGTCGGCTCTCGCAGACGCGAACTTTCCGTCGATCGGGGTGTCGAGGATTGTCGCGCGATGACCAACGAGACGACTGGTACGGCCGTAACGTCGGTAGCCGTAACGCCGAAGCAGGAAAAAATTCCAACCCGAGGTACGAGACTCGTTGGCGAAACGAGAAACATCAGCGGTGGTTTTGTCAAGACGAGAACGAGCGAGCAAGTATCGTGCAACGGTACGAACATTCTCGGAAACGGACGAGCGGCTTCTTTCAAGCGCGCGCGTAGCCACGAGCGAAATACGGGGATAGCCACGAGCCGCGTTACCGGTGCGCCGGTTAAGGAAGATCCGAAATCGGCAATGGGCAACTCAAGAATGAGAGCCGGCGTGCAACAGTACCAGCTTGGTACGAAGGGACAACCCGGCTGTACGGAGCCGCTGCAACAGGCGAGCGTGACCTCGCCAAATAAGGTCGGAGAAAGTAGGCGTTTGTTGGCTGTCGGTCGCGAGACGCGAGTATCGGACGATTCGGCCGAGACGGTCTGTAAATCCGCCGGTGAATCGATCAAGCAACAGCTTTTCCGGACGAGCGAGAAGAGAGAGGACGCGCTCTCGTCGCAGGAGGGCGAGACGAGTTTTACCAAGTACGTCAATCGTCCGAGCTGCGGAATAAAACAGAACGAGAGAGAAGAAATCATCCAAGATTCCGCCGAAAATCGTTTGAATTCGGCGACTGTCGTTTCTTTGAGAAGTCCCGATGAGGGGAGAACGACGAGAACGAGACTGACTCGGGAAAATTCCGAGGGGGTCGAACCTAGACGACCACCGGCACCACCGAGAAGAGACCAGAGTAGACGCGATAAGATCGAATCCGCATCGAACGATCAGCCGTGCTCGAGTTTCAGGCCAAACAAGAGAATGTATTCGGCCCTTCGTCAACCAAACGAGCAAACATTCGCAGACGCGCGGGCGACTTTAAACGAGTCGTCAACGCCGAAATGTCAATATACAACGCCGAAACCGCCGGAAAAGATCTACGAGAGGTCGCTACACACTCAGGTTATCCACACGAACGACCTTGAGTCGATACTAAAACCGGCGATGCGAGCCTCGGCTTACGGCGAGGGTGCGGAGGGTGAAGCCTCGAGAAATGTCAAGGACGCTTCAAGATCGTCCGATGGCAGAGAGATCGGTGAGATTGCTGATGTTTTTCACGATAAAACGGAGAAGGACGAGGAAAATAGGAGCAAAGAGAGTCCGAGGCTCGCGAGATATCCGGAAATAGGCTTGGATCAGTGTCTGAAGGTTCAGCGACGTAATCCGAGCGCGAGAAGTGCGAGCAAAGAATCGCCGGACGAGAACAGAGCACTGCCATCGTTACGGGCAAAATGCTGGGATCAAGAGATGATGAACGAGCCTACCAAGACTTTCGGCACTTTTCAACCCTCCAATGCCATACAACGATCCAGTCCTTCTACCGAAGGAACCGAAAAATCAGTTTCATGTCGAAACAACGAGGATATCGACGAGGCTGTGGTGGTCAACGATTCGATCGAAGAACCGACTTATCACGAACTTGATCTCATACCCATCGGCAAGTTGAACATTGCTGATAGCTACGAGGCTCGAAGCACCCTCAGATTGGACAGGAATCCTCCAGTTACCAATTCGAGGGATCTGGACGATCCGATCAAACACGAAGGAAACATTGGCGATGAACTAGCAAAAAATTCCCAAATTCCTGGCAACAAATTCGCGCCCGAATTGTCGTCCGTTTCTTCCGGGCGTACGGCGGAATGTAAATCGTTCGATCTCGAGGAAAAAAGGATTTCAGCCCAGGAGAAAAATGGCGAGGAACGCAGTGCTGTCGTGAACGAGATTCTCGTGAAGAATCTTCGATTTCAACAAGACCTGCCGAAGCAAGATTCCTCACCATTGCGACTCGTTGGACCGATTATCGCGCCGAAACCGTTCAACTTCAACAGTGTTCTCAGCGACGATTACGAGAAGATTCAAGCAGACGATTGCGCCGCCAAACAGGGCAAGGATTCGAAGATTTACGTCACCAAAGAGGAAATGGAGAGACAGAGGCTGATGGATCTTCTTCGACGTGGCGATTACGAAGCGGTCAAATCGGTGAGTAAAAATGACCGATGTTTTTTTCCATTTTTCAAACTTCAAAGAATCGATGAATTATTCTCACAAGAGTGCGAACAAGATAAAAGATGACAATATTAGATAAATTTTATCCAAGACCTCTATTTTATTTTCCGTCACTCCGGCCCGCTCGTCCGAGTGTCTTATTTGAATAATGTCACGACCGCGCCTTCGTGGATGTTCGCAAAACTATCGTCGCCAACCTTCGGGAGACAATTTTTGCTTTCCACCCGTGTCCTCGGGGTCGCACGAACGCGAAAAGTTGTGAACGTAGAAGCATGCTGAGGAAAGAGAGCTCTTTGAACGAAAAAAAAGTGCACGAAAGAGAAAAAAAATAAGAAAACGAACGAGGATAACGTCTACGAGAGACGATGCAGGAGCGAGATGAAGAAGCGAGACAGGAACAACGTAGAAGAATAAGGAAAGAGTATTATAGTGTGCGTGGATAGACGAGTGGGGGGAGGGGGATGCGGAGACAACGATTTATGATTCAGTCGCGGGTCTCGCTTTGGTAGCCGCGCATTAGGTATGCCGTTCGTACTACGCTTTAACGCGCAAGAAAGGCGCTATAAATCGTACCACACGCCTAAGTACCTGTGCGAACCGCGAGATGGCTCCACCCCCCCGCCAAAACTTCGTCGCTCGTACACTCGCACACGTACGAGCGCCCTCTTGCCTCCTGTTTTCTCTCTTTCCCCGGAATCTTTTTCCTACGTTCTGTTTACGTTTGTACATTCTTCCCCTTCTCGTTAAACCAACTTGAGCACCATTTCAAGGACGCCACCTCGGCACGTCCTTAGAATTCAGGAGATTTATAAGGACGATGAAAAAATAGTAAAAAAAAGATCTAAAAATATCATTCTCCTCGATGCAACAAGTATTTTGATTTCGTCTTCAATAAATTCCTGGTTAAACAAAATTCTAAAGATTGGAAAAGGAATATCGAGATATTCGAGTGCTGTCGTTTCTAGGAATAACGATTTATTTTTTGTTACGACTTGGGTTTGTAATAAAAGAAAAAAAAATCAAAACGGCGAGCGATCAATCACGCGTCCAGGAGGATTTTCGTTCCTGGGACGAGAAGAAAAAGCGGACGAGAGGGAACTAGAGAAAACCTTGCCGAAACATTTACGAGCTTGTCCGATCCATCGTCGTTCCGGATCGCCTCGTAAAGTATGCGAACGATGATGGCTCGAGAGCGTGTCTCGTGTGCCATTTCTCTTTACAGCATCCCGTAACCCTAAGACCGATTCACGGATCACCTTCGCTCTCTTTTTATCTCGTCTCATACGGAGAGCATTAGATTTTTACGACGAACACTTCCTACCCCTGGGGTTTGTCCTTCGACAGGACACTTGGGATCGAGGGATGAGCTGGAGGGTTGTTTTCGAAATGATTTGCACGATCGCGAGCTTAGGGGATGGAAAATTGGAGCAATCTTCATAAGATCGGAAAAGAAAATCCAGAAGGGTCCTTCGACTGGTCCTCCGCCCGTTATAATACCTTTCGGCAGAGCCATGGGCAATTTTTCGACCCTCAAAAGCACGGAAAATGTTACGAATGTGTACGTCGAACGAAAAGGAAATCTTCAAGGTACGTTTCGTCATCCCCGTCGATAAAGGTCGAAGGGATAATAAATTTCAATGATCGAAAGGACCAGGACGAAGGACACGATTCCATAGTCCTTCCAGGAGAACTCGAACGGGCTCGTTTGATCCGTGATATCACGACACTGTCAGACCTACCTGTCGGTAAATCTCAACCCTCTCGAGCCCGTAAACCCACTCCCTCTCGTCCTTACGTCCTTGGGTACACCACGATGTCCCGTCGATCCTAACCCAAATACAACCGCGCGTATATCCACATGTGGCTTTTCACATGGATGCTCGTGTTACGTGTACCAACCTACTTAACCCTCTCTCCCAACTACCCCCTCGTGCTTAAAGCTAAGGGTGCATCTTGCAACCCTCTAATGCACACGACGTATGTATATATAGTGGCCGAGCGTGTAAACCCACGGGTTACGTCACGACTGACCGACCACCTAGCATATACGAGGCACGTGAAGGCACTTGGAGGGTTGCTAGGCCACATCTGTTTACAATTCTGCGACATTTACCGATCCGATTCCATCAGATTAGATCGATGATTTTAACCAACCCCCAATCATCCCCTCCATCCGAGTCAACCAAAGACCCATTGAAAATAGTTCTAGCACTAAAATCCAGCCTACAATCCCCTTACCAAGATTAACTTCGACCCCCCTGGACCAAGGGAGTGTACTGATTTCACGAAAATCTCCGATATAGTTCAACGACCTTGCTCGTAGAGTGTATATGCAGCTGCAAGCGGCATCCTTGCACCACCGCATTATTATCATACGCGTGGGAGAATACCCGCGAATTAATGTCCCGCAACGTTAATCGTAACCCGGAGGTCGGAATCCAACCCCGGCAGTACGTAATATTCCCTACGCTGCTGTTGCCAACACACCAACTCTCTCTCTCTTTCTCTCTCTCTCTCTCTCACCCCTTTAGATCTCGGTTTACCTGTAGGGAAACTCTCCAAGTGCTTTACCCCCTCCTCCACCCATGAACGAACTCTTCACGACACAAGCTCTCACTAGGGGTGCGAAAACCAACCCCCTTCACCCTCGTAAAATCAGAAATTATTAACGCCCACCACCAACCAAGTTTCCCTATATTCTACTTCGTGATAAATTTTACCCTCGGTTTTTAAGGTAAAATACTGACGAATATTTCGTTCGCCTTCACGCGTTGTTCCGTCGTTGATGCTTTATTAATCCATGTTCCACGATTTTCACCCTTATGTGGCTTATGTCGTGCGTGTACGTGAGCGAATGTGCTGAAATTTCGTAGGTTGGAAATTTGTCACGTTTCGCTACCCTTATCCTGGAGACCTCGTACCTTCGTTTGCCCATGTACATCGTATACATGCGTATATATATATATATTTGTTGGTTTAGTATTAGAGCGCAACCAGCAACCGTGTCACCGAGGGTCAAGCAGACGTCACGTGTAACGTGTCATGGTCCTACGAGTTTGCACAAAGGGTAGTAGCTCGTACACTATGTATATAGATATACGACAATAGGTTAAAAGAAAAGGCAAAAAAATAACCCGTCTCTCAACGTTTCCCAACGGACCCTCACGCACCCCTTCACTCCCTCTCGCCCATTTTTGTCCCCATTCCGAAAATATCTGTATAGGACACGCGTATTGTTCACTTACGTGGATAACTGACGACCGAACGTACAACAGCTCGAACCCCGCCTCTTTTTCTATTTTTATTTTCATATTTCTGTACCCCTGGGCGAAACGAAATGCATGAAATGGCGAACAAAATTATGAGAATATAATGATTTTTTTATAGATGTGTATTTTTACTGCGAGAATTAGTCGGGGGAAGTTGGAATTGATTTTCTTTTGAAATTTGAATACAATTGTTTTGTTTGGTCAAATCGTTTTTATTTAGTTTGAAAAATTCTATCACCCGGTATATTTCGGCTAGAACAAGAGTGAAAGTAAGTCAGCGCTGTTCGAAATTGGAAATTTGAAAAAAATTTGTTTCTTTTATGGTCAAAGGCTTTTTATTTAATCTTAAAAAATGCTATCATCCGGTAT
>JAPYZT010004351.1:0-14576 GCA_030522965.1 Tryphoninae sp. A BG-2022a | reverse complement strand
AACGCTCGCCCAACTCGTTTCTCAATGTTTCTTTTTTTTCTCTCTGTTGTTTTTTTGTGCGTACACGCCTAAATCGTTAATAAAGACATTGAGACTATTCACACGCTCGATCGGGAATGGAATTTACTCGACTCGTTACGAGATTTTTTGTTTTTTTCCCTTTTTAGACCTTCGACCATTTTGTAAATTTAGAAATTGTTGTCGATTTTATTTATTTTTTTGTTTTTGTTTTGTTTCGTTTGGAATTGGAAAATTTTGATCGCGAGTAATGTGAGGATTTTTAATTTGACGAGAAACGCACGAGCTGGAAATATTTGTGGTTTGTTTTATGAGCATTGAAACGATTTTCAATCCTGGGAATTTTTCAAGAGCTACATAATTTTCTCGTTATTTTTTTTTTTTTTGAACAAATGTAAGGAAAAGCAGGAAATAAAGAGTCGAAAACTCGTTCGGCGTTTTTTTATAATTTATAAAAAAAAGATTGAATAATTTTTAATTTTTGTAATTTATATTTTAGAATTTATTCTACTGTGTTGTAATCACTATTTGCTCAAATTAACGAAATTGCCTGTATATATATGTACATTAGACAGTTGAACCGTATAGTTATGAAAAATTCGTGAAGGCTTTCCAAATTTCTGTAATTTTGTCATTTATTATTACATTTCATTCTTGAATTTTTCACTGAAAATGATTTCACTCTCTCATAGTTGCAAATACCAGCTTCTAAATATCGACAATTAGTATTGCCGTTGACTCTCGATGTAAATTTATAAAAAAAAAAAAAAAAAAAAAAAAAACTATTTCACTGCTTTATGAGATAATATTTATATAATTATAATTTTAAAACTTGAATCTATATCCATACACTTATGAAATATTATGAGAGAAAATATGATTATATTTAAAATCATAAGAGCACGAGTCTCGATAAACCGTTGATGTCGAAAAAATCCTCGAATGGATAAGTAAAGAGTGACAATTTAAAAGTAACGAGGTAGTCGGGCCATATGCATACTTTCCTATATGTACATACACCTTTGTACGTTCCTATATATTTAGCTATATCGGAGTCCGAGGGCCAGCATACTGTTTGGCCGGATCCCAGCTCGATTCCTGGCTCGCCCCACGGCACGCGAGTCGCGCGCAGCAAGACCGAGAGAGAGAGAGAGGGGGAAGAAGAGGGAGAGTGAAGGAGAGGGAGGTCGCGAAGGTGCGCGCGCGCCCGAGTCTGCGCACACAGGCGCGCACGTAGTCACCAGCGGAGACGCAAACACGCCACTGCAGCTACAGTTCCATACGCCGACGCACGAGAGAGTTCTCTCCGATCGGTCCACAAGCACTGGCGCTCCTAGCCGAGGTCGCGTTCATTCGTTCATTCACACGAGCGAGGGACCCACGCTCGCGCGAGCGCGACCATTCATCCATTCATAAAATGCACTGGCGTGCCGCGCACGCGCCTCGTACATACGTGGCTGTGCCTCTCCCTCTCTCTGTCGCGCGCCCGGGTGCTCGCGCATCGGCGCGCGCATACACGCAACGCGAGACTACCACCACCACCACCACCGCCATCATTGCCGCGGTGACCGAGGGAGCCACCACACGGCGTACTAATACACTCGCGCATTCAGGCGGGGACTCCCCGGCATGGCGGGCCTCTACGGGCTTCCTCGAGCCAGTCCCAACACAACGTACGTATAGTTACCAACTATATTATAGTATATACCAGTTTTATTCTCAAAAGAGAACCGGGCACACACGGCGCCCAACCACAATGGGGACTGACCCCGGGTTTACAGTTCAGTAAAACCTATAAGGCCCGCTCGAGCGAACCAACACAGAATCGAGACTTTTCATACTTGTTCGTTATCCCTCTGTCTTTTTCAGCGTGTAAACAAATATTCGATAACTTTAAAATAGTACAATAAATTGTTTAAATAACGATGTACAAAAAATAAATCGTTTTTTATGCGTCGAATAATTAAGGTATTTAATGCTTTCAAGGACGAAGGCCCATTTTAAGACGCTCATTGCCACAAATTTTTTAGGATTTTTTTTTCAATGGGAAACATTAATTAGAATTCAATGAATTTTTAACATCTTTTTATTCATATTTCGAACAATTTTTCTGAATTTTTTGGATTAATTTCAGCCATAAATAACAATGTTACGCACTGATATGTCCTTTGAAGGTCGTAATTAGAGTTCTCAAATTGCGGGACGTATAGCCATTCCAATCTTTATCCGAAATCAAAAACTTTTTATTCTACATTAATAAGTTATTTTTTAAGAATACGAACGTCAAAGCGGGTGAAAAAAATGAAAATTCAAAATTTTTCCAAATATTCGAAAAATTTCATCGATTACTCCTTCGTTATTTAACGAGGGATTGTTCCGATAGAAAATTATACAATAAATATTATTTTATAAAATCAAAATAATTTACGCGTCAAATATTTGTTTGGAGAAAAACGTTTAGGTCAAAAAACCTGAAAATTCGGATCTACCGGAGTGAAAGTGTCCGTTTATAGTTAATTATGTTTTTTAACGACCGTTATAATCGATCGACCATTTGAATCTTAAACATCACGTCGCGTAAATAATCGTCTAATAGCTTCGATCTTTTCGATAAAATCATCGGAATAAACGCGAATTAGCGTCACAAAGCTCCTTTTATTTTGAAGTACTATATGAGTTTTCCTATTTTCAAATACACGTTCAATCTACCCATTAATCATGAAAATCTCGTACTCCCGGTGTTTTGCAATATTTCTTTCCTATACCTTGCATTTTTTCATTCATCACGCATCGGATTAAAAGATAAAATCGATGAAATTTGTTTTTTTTTTCTTATATATATATATATATATATATATATATATATATATATATTCTTGTTGGTCTCATACGCGGCGATTATTCGTTCGAGTCGCGTAACCATATATGTAAGTTTCCTGGATAAATGAATGATCAAACGAACACTCTGTATCGGAAACCCTAGACCGGTTCGAATCCGATCGTGGCGTGTTCTTGTACGTATGGTAGAAAGCACGGTACGCGCAGATATCGTTCGGTCATTAGTGCGCACGCGCCGCTGCGCGCGCACGAGCGAACGAGAGAGGGATCGCCGTTCATCCATTCATAAAGTGCATCGGTGCGCTAGCCAGCCAACCGTCAGCAGGCAACCCAACACGGCGATGCTTGCCGCTCGGTTGAGCCAAACACACCAAGAACACGGGACACCCGGCTGAATTGTGTTTAATGCGTGCATTAAAGATCCAACACTCTTTCTTGCCGTTCGACAATTTCATCGCTAGAAATAATACGATAGGAATTTTGTTCTCGTCGTGATAAAGGAGAGATCTATTTTTAAAGCTATTTTCTCTCCCGATCGATAAGAATGTTCGTGATTTGTTTAACAATAACATTTATATATTATTATTATTTTTATAACAATAAAAGTTTGTACTTAGGCGATTTATCATTATTACTTATGGTCGGAAAGATTTATTTATAAACAAAGTTATAGTTTGTAATATTTATTTTTTTTTATTTATTTGAAAAATTATTTTAAAGTCGTCATCAATTAATGGATTGGCATTGTTGAAATTTTACAATATTTGTTTCTTATTGGTTTATTGACACTTTGTTGCAGCTTTTATATGCTCCGTGCTTTCCATTTTATAAATGAAACGTTAAGTTATCTTCAACTGTGGCGATCAATTTGAGAAAAATTAATTATTTTTACAATTGGCTATAATAACTATTAGTTTCTTTTTCTAACTGTTTGAACTAATGCATTTGAGATAAAAAGTAAGGAAAATGCGTAGAGCATGGCTATAAAGCAATTTTTATTGTTAATTTTTATTATTTCTAAATATTTTAATATATATATATATATATATATATATATATATATATATATAAATAGAAATAATACAAATTAACAATATACATTTATAGAGGCACGATACGTAAAATGTTTATAAATTACGTATAACTTCTTGCAATTAATATGACCTTGGTACCTTCCACGTATTGAATTTTCGTCAAATTTGTATGCTTTATTAATTCTTATGTTACTTACATACATATAGAAAGAGATATCGGGACAGAGAAAGAGAACAGAGAGAGAGAGACAGACAGGCAGACAGACAGACAGACAGAAAGGAATCAATGAGCATCGGTAAACTTCAATTTCTTTTATTATTTCATTTGTCTATAAATACAACAAACAATATCGGGATTATTCCGTTAATAAATAATCTCTTATCAAAACTTTAATTTTCAATATCCTCATTTAAACGTGTAACAACAAATCGTACGTGTCAGCATTTGACGCGATTGCACAAACGTCAGTATGTATTTACTAAAAAATGATCACGTGGTCACGTGTCTCGCATACCTATATATTCAACATGGCAACATAACCTCTCGTTACACCGGAGTCGGATTGTGTGCAGTGTTTACGAATTGTAGGAATTTGGTAGTGATACGTTTTTCATGTTAAAGGAACGCTTGGATTAAAATAGAAAACTCCATGGCATCATCGTCACGAATTAGACATGTAACGGCAATAACAATGGCTTTTCTTGTTACGATGCTCGTCACACGGATAGCGGACACAGAGAGTGTTGGTTCGTAAATGGCGTTTAACCTCGTCGCTCGTTTCACTGTTTACACGTTCGTAAACGATAATGGAACTTTTTTTACTTGCTGAATAGCACGTACATCTTTGTCCAACATTTATTTTCCTAATTGTCACTATTAGATTGATATTTTTGTTTACAATGCAAATTGTACAACACGTGCTTTTCCAATCACGTTTGAAACCAGGTTATGTGAATGAACGCTATGACGATGAGAACAGTGCAAATACGATAATCGAGGACGTCTTCTTCGAGATCATCGATCCTCCGGAACTCGGTTATACGTACAGGATTCGACCTACCCAATATTTTGGAACACGCTTCGTGAGTTTTATACCATTTCAGCTAGAATATTCCTCCTTTTATTGCGATATTATTTTCTTTCTAATTCAAAGTATAAACGTTTTGGAAAATACAGTAATAAGAATTTCGTTATTATATGAAAGGTTGAAGAATCTATTATTAAAAATGGTTCCCACATGGTGGAGACGAGCTTCGTTTCATATGCTCAAGCATTGGACAAGTTAAACTCTATTTTATAGAGACAAAGAAGACAAAGAAGAATATTTGCATTCAATTTCACTAGGAAATGAACATAAAGTCAAGAAACATAAATTACATTAAAATAAATACATGTTTGAGTCGCAGATATATTATAATTGAGTTTCACGATAATACTGTCGCATTAAAAAATTATCAGAATTTGAGCCGCTTATCTAATGTTCTTAGGTCAATAAAGGATTGAACAATTTCAAAATTGAAAATAAGAATTAAATTAAAAATAAAAAACCCCTTCGTCGACGTAATAGGAACACCTTCGAAATTCGAGCGATCAATCATTGACATTATTTATCGTACATATAAATAAATCGATATTTAAAATATTTAAAAGTTGAATAGTATTTTTGCATACTTTATCATGTATTTTCATTGCTACTTGCTCGACGTTGTAGACCATTTTAAAAATGAAGCATCGTACCCAATAAAGCAATTATAATGACAATCAATAAAATTAGATCTAAACCAATAACAAAATTTAGAACGCCAGTTTGTCGGGGCGAAGCATTGGTCTGGTTCCTGTTCAGCCGGAAACGGGTTGCACAACACTGGACAACCCCAAAGAAGTCTATGGAAACATTGCCCTGGTTTTGCGAGGCGACTGCACATATTTTGAAAAGAGTGAGAAAGCCCAAGAAGCTGGAGCCAGGGCGATAATCATAACCGATTACTACACAAATTCCATCGACGACGAGAGGGAGAGTCCGTTATGGATGGATTATTATTATATCGACATGACCGTTGATAAAGAAGTGGCGATTACACGATCCGTGAATATACCGGTGGGTTTTCTGCTTGGTAAAAACGGTAAAATTATTAAAGACACACTGAGGCAACTGAAACTTCCACACGCCCTCATAAACATTCCTATTAATATGACGTTTACACCACTCGAGCATTTTCATCAGCCACCGTGGGCAGCCTTATGAAAGTCGAATGATTCTGTGATAATTGCAATATTTGTAATATAATTCTGAAGACGATTTTTGTTCTGAATGGCGTCTCGCAACGAATCCGTCGTGATAATGATCTAGCGATGGCCGACTCGCGCGATAAGTGATATCGCAAATTTGTTACATAGATTTATAATTATAATATCGCCATGTAACTCACTTTTCGAAGTAAAAAAACATACCCGTTAACCAAAACTTAATTTAATTTGGAAATGGCGTTGCTTGGTCGATTTATTTCTTCTATCTTGTTAACTTTCAATTTTTCCTTCAACTTGTAGCTTCAGAGGCTTTTCGGGGATAACTTAAGCCGTACATGAATTACGAATTATCACCCTCTCACACCCAGGTGTTTTTTTATTATCATTATTGAAAAACAGTATAAATCGCTTCAACTTTACTCTTGTATCGTGTGTTTCATCATTACGGACTATGGATAATTTTGTGTCTCGAATGTTCATTGTGAGACTATGCCGAGTGGTTTTTCGCTCAGTTTAACGATCTGTCCGTTTTGTAATATCGATTATAAGAATTCAATTAAAGTCAACCTATACGTACATTTTACTCGAAAAATTCTTGCACTACCGAATGTACCCGTAAACCACGTTTAGCACACCACGTTTATTCGACTCGAACAGAGTCAAACGGGTATTGAAATCGTGCGTGCGTGTAGGAGTTGTACGGAAAGATCCGCAAAGCAAAAAAATAATAGAAAAGTGGCTTCGCGCGTGTCTAGCCCGCGAAGCTAGAGGCGGGTAAATTTAGGATTCGACAATGCTGCATCGGAGCCAACTGGTCTAAGGTCATCGCTACCCAGTTAAGTGTTGAGTTTCTTTTTCGAGCCAGCGCAGTGCCTGCTCATTTTCTTGGCCTTGGAGCAGAGGTCGTAGAACCTTCAAACATCTCGCGTGATACGAATTCAGGTATGTGATCTACAAGAGATAATAGCATCTTGTTAACGTGTGCATCTCTCGATGTTACAATATATGTCCTAAATGAGAATATATACGATGAATCACTTTGACCCAATTCTCTAGAAGTTAATGACAAGCGAGTTTAGCAATAGAAATTAATTATCCCGGTGATTTGGCACTGGATATTTTTCTATGGTTTATCGATTCCGAGGCTCGACGATACATATTCTATTATGATTATGCACATTGTTACCTCGTGGTCTGTGAGCAACGTACGATCCAGAAGACTTGTTTGTATGGGTACGAGAGTGACCGTTTCAAAAGTAAGAAAATCGATATTTCTTCGGGTGTACTTCGTCTCCGTTTTTACAACGCATTCTATGTTCTCCAATCTAATCCCGAAACTTCCGTCCTCATAGTAACCGGGTTCTACAAAAAGAAGCGATAAGGTACAAATCAATTTTGATAAATCCATGAAGAAAAAAACGTTTTACCGTTCGAGAGGAACATGTTCGGTTCTAGGCCGGGATCGTCCGGGCAAGGTCTCCACGAAATACCGATAGGATCTTCGTGAACATTGAGATACGAACCAACCCCGTGTCCGGTTCCGTGAAGATATTCCAAACTGCAATTGAATATCATACAATTCTGCGTTAAAAGATTTGTTGTAATTGCCAATCGGAGTATCAAAGAAAATATTGAAATTGCCACACTTCACTTACCCAACGTCCCACAAACTTTTGCGTGCTAGTGTGTCCAAATAATTTCCCTTTATATGAGCACGAAAAGTGGCGCTCGACATCGAACACATTCCCTTAAACACACGCGTGTAGCATTCCCGTTGGAAATCCGTTGGCTCGCCAAAGTGCAAAGTTCTCGTAACGTCAGTCGTTCCATCGTAGAACTGAGCCCCAGAGTCACAGAGATAGAGCTCTTGATCGGTGATCGGTATGTCCGTTTCAGGCGACGGTACGTAATGAATTATAGCACCGTGTGGTCCGACGGACGAGATTGTCGTGAAACTCAAGCCAACGTACTTGTCCTGTTCTCTATTTCAAGGATAGAAAAAAAAACAGGGACACTTGGGTAAGAAGGGTTCTTTTAGTATGGACATTGACCATGGAACATCAAAACGAAGTAAAAAGAAGAAGAAAACTCATCCACTCACTGTCTGAATTTCTCAAGACGATCGGCTCCAGATATTTCCGTGACTTTCTGCTTCTTATTTTTTATCATGTCCTCCAGCCACGCAAAGTATTTAACGAGAGCGACCGCGTCACGTATATGAGCGGCTTTCATACCTTCGGTCTCCACGGAATTTTTCACAGCTTTCATTAATTTAATCGGCGTAACAGAAGCGTGCTTCGGTACTTGTCCGCAATCGACGTGAAGACCAAAACTGGAATGATTGCTTATCCATATTCTGTTCGTCTCGATATTTTGCGAAATTTCCCTAAGATGAGGTCTGAGCTCGTCGTAGGGATGATAAATGACATCAACGCCCTCATCTTTGATCTGTTTATCAGCTTCTGGTGTGATCCTCATTCTGTCGACGAAAAAATGTACCTCGTCGGTGGTAACTATGACATAAGCGAAGAATACAGGATTGTACGGAATGTCGGAGCCTCGAAGATTCAAGAGATATGCAACTTCGTCAAGTGCTGTAACGACTAAAACGTTTACACGCATTTTCTCCATTTCCTGGCGACAATGGGCAACCTTGTCGCTTGCTTTCTGACCGGAATACTGCAACGGATGTGGGACTATAGAGTTGAGAGAAAGAGTCGGTCGCTCGTCTCCCCAAACTTGGTCGACCAGATTACTATCAAGGGGCATTAAACGATGTCCAGAGGCTGCGAGCGCTATGTGCATCCGTGCCCAGATTGTGTAACTCAATAGGTTAGCGTCTGCTCCTACTATCGAATTAGGTGGGAGAACACTGATTAACCATTCGATGTTTGTGGGAGTATTGGGAGCTCCTTCGATCATTAGAGTCCACGCTTCGGGTGGATCAAGCTCTTGGCTAGCTTGCACGAAATAACGTCCGTCGGTGAACATTGCTGCTTCCTTAGCTGTGATTATGGCAGTTCCAAGTGAACCCTTGAAGCCTGAGATAAAGCTTCTTCTCTCGTCTCGTGCCAATATGTATTCGGATTGATGAGAATCCTCGGAATTTACTATCAGTGCCTGAATCCCCTTGCCTTTAACACCAGTGACTTGGGCAGCTTCCATGAGCTCGCGAAGTTTAGATAATTTTGTTGCTCCATTTTTCAGCGCCATCGCGAGTTCCCTGCAAGATGATTTATAAATAGTCTGAGAAATATAGAGTATAGTAGAGTCTGTTCGTGTTAGATGAAAAGCAGCGAGAGTCTTCAACTATTCTTATTATAATGAAAAATCTAAAATAATTATGCAGATTATGAGGTTATTGAAATATTAATATTACAATGTTTAATAAATTTCTCTAGATAACTAATAATGAGAATATAAATATAGAACGAAGGTGTGACGAAAAAATATGTTTAATTACCTTAAAATTTCTTGATTGTGCCAATTGAATTTTATCTAGCCCCACCTCGCTTATCTTATCGTTTCCAAATAGAAAATCACGTCGAGTATTTATCGCTTGATTCGGTACTGATTGATGGAATGTATGTGAAGTAATACGATATAGATACTGGAAGGATTAAAGTACTTTGTTACGATCTGAATTTGTTTCAAGTATCGAAGAGATAAACGATTCACGAATTCTTCAATACACCACTGCAAACGATTTGAAAAAATTGTTCACTTTTTGCCTTATGCACGTTTAACCACAGTTTTATGTCGAGTACACTAAATTTCTTTTCGATCGCTTGGGCCGTGAACAAGAAGTTGCGAATGGCGTTTTTAAAATAGTCAGATCGTATCGTACTTTTTGTTAAAACAAAATCGCGCTACTATCCATAGGCCTAACAAACTAAACAAATTTTCGTTAATGACGCTTGAAATTCAAAGTGAACATTTCATTAGTCGTTGTTCACGAGCCGTAGAACACGTGAGAATAAGGTGACGGAAGCTTTGGCGCAACTGACGATGGATGAATGACTGACGGATTGACGGACCAACGTTGTGATCGTTGTGACGTTGAGAATTTATTTTTGTTACGGCCAACCGTCCGTCATTCCGAAAATAAACGTCGCCACGGAACCGGCACATATCTGTGAAGTTAGCCGAGTAACCTTTACACTCGGGTATCGACTGACCGTTTAGGTTTCAAGTTTTTCAGATTTTTGGGAAATTAAATTAGATCATGTTCCGGCACCTTCGTTAGTTAACAAAAAATGGCACTGTGATAAACATTTTACGTTACAATTTTATAAGCAAAAAGCTCTAAATATTTGTTGGTTTATTTCAATGAAAATACACCTTTACCCATGTTACCTTGGTGAGTCAACGAGTGATCTCTATTACCCCACTGAAATGCCGAGTAAGTCATATTCCCCTAACGAAAAATTCCTTGAAATACATGAATAGCGTCAGTGTTTTATAACATTAAGTATATATTTCATAATTATTTCCTCAGCGTACTCCACTATAGTATTCACTGGTTCATATTAGCCTGCATAGATGTTCTGTAATCCGTATTGCATTCTTATGATACTTATTTTTACCATCGATAGAGCGACATTAATGACTCTTTAGCCTTGTTAGGATGGGCGCAGGCAGCGCGATTTGTCATAGTGTGCAACCCGTGTCATAGGTAAGTTACCGACGAATCTAAGCAGTTGGAGCCGTTACTCAGTGTGTAAGAGCTGTTATCTCGTTGCTCTCAGTGTTGTTTCTTTTTTCATGTTATAGGACTGTAAATAATACGTAAATATGTCAGTTGATGATTACGAAGAACAGCTAAAAGCTTTCAAAAAGGATTGCAGAATTACTTGTCAGTATGGCGAAAAATGCTATCAGAAAAATCCCATACATCACAACAAGTACAAGCACCCGCCAAAAAAACAAAAGGTAACCTCTCGTTTTAACCCTTTCACACTAGACGGGGCATACACTGTATCAGTCTGGGAACTTTGATTCAAGTCCCATCAATAAAATTTGTAACATCATTATTCTGATGATGGGTCGTTATGGGCTCATTTGTGTGTTTATTACACATTCAGTCTTTTAGACAAAACAGTTATTTCATTGTAATAATAACTTGAAAGATAAATAACTGTTCATAGTAGTCGGGCGCACTAAACTGAGTTTGTTCCCGTATTAAAAGGGTTAAATCGTCACAAGATTCCTGACAGCTCAACATTACCTTTATTACTCAGCATAATCTTATTTGAATCAGGAAGATTCGAAGATCACGCAACACTTACTTACTGGGAAAAAACGTACAAGTAGCGATTGCGATGATAATTCGTCGAGTGAAACGAACTCATTAAGAGTAAAATTAAGAAAAACGGATGAGATTTCCATGGAAAATAAAGAACACAGATTATCACCTAGAACATCTCCAGAAATAGATAGCCACGATTCGGAGACTGAATCAGAAGTTAAAAATAAAAACACTGTAGAAGATGTATCGAAAACTCCGATATACAACGAAAAAGCAAAAGAAGAAAACATAGATGATGCAGCAGACAATGTTGCTTCAAACACATTGTCTCAAGATCCAAAAAATATTATTTCTGAACTTTTTCTTATGGATATGCCTGATGATTTCTACAAGTTTTACGATTTTTGCAAAAGTTTATCGATCAAACATCCTATCATGTCCCTGAAACTTGTCGATCTGAAACTTGTGGGGCCGTACGATGTCCTTAACGGTAAAATAGGTACAAATTATCAAAAAGAACCTGAGAAATTTCTCAGGCACTGGAGATATTACTACGATCCTCCGGAATTTCAAGTAAGTTTGAAACTGAATATTATGACTTAATAGTGATGTTATTGTTTAATCGCTGCTTATCAAATTTTTTCATTAATATTTTTTAGACGATTTTGAAAGGAGATGACAAGGAAGGTTTGCATTATGGATATTGGCGCGATACTGTGGAGGACAAACCAATCTTTGTCGCAAAAAACAGTGTCAACAAAGACTGCTCTATCGTACCAGTTGCACCTAATATTTTTGCAGCAGTCAAGTAAATAGATTATTGTAACAATTGAGGTTTACCTCCTACTTCTATTATTATATGTCGATATTCAAGTTACTTATTTACGTTGTAGCAAGCACATAAACGAGAGAGCGAAAAAAGCTAATCCTTTCGAGAAGGCCCCTATCTTGAAATTATCTAAACAGCTCAAACTGTTTGCCAAAGAAAACGGATTCAGTCTGGATGACGAGAATTCTGAAATGCGAAGCAGAACACGAAAAGTCGTGGCTAAAACGTTTCATGGTGCAGGCATTGTTGTGCCTTACGATAAAAAAACACAGCTTGGTTACAGAGATTTAGCAGCCACCGATAGTACGTATACATTCGAATAGTAACATCAAACTTGAACACATGTTTTCCAGATTGGTCAGGAATAAAGGGTTGCTAATTTGCTGAAAGCTACATAATATCAATAGTAAGACCAATCTTTTTGTTTTTAGGCCAATTGAAGAAAATATTGAAAAAAATCGCTGAGGCAGACACAGATGCCGAAAGAAGTACCGCCATGTCGCAAATCGAGGAAGTGGTGAGGCTGGCGACCATAGCGGCGGATGAGAGCGATTTCGGCACTTGTCTGGAGCTCGGCCAAGATCTTTTTTCCAGCGGTATCCCCAGAGTACAACGAATAGCATTGCAGATGCTCTCTATAGCCTATAATCTTCTCAATCGCAAACAATTTTTAACCATTGCGAAGGCCCACGCTAAAGATCGCAACAAGGGCTGCGATCTCAGTGTCTTATAAACAAAGATGAAACACCAAATTTCTCGGATTTGCGGCCCTTTCATCCGTACAATTTTAATATCTGAACTCTTATTCTCAAAGACTCTTAATGTCTGTTGAAAATAAATGCTGGGCCATTTATTTTGGTAAGAAATGTACATGTCTCTGTTATTTCAACATTGAGGACATTTTCGTCCTTAACCAATCGTCAGTCAATCGACGTATATCAACAAATCAACTTTAGACTACTTGGCAGGAGATACATAAAATCATTCTATTTTTATCGATCATATCACCCATGAGATTATGAAATATATCATAACACAAATAGAGATACATATTACAGTCAAACTAAAACAAAGTTCTTCCCACATAACTCGGAACAATCAGTTTCGTCGATGATTTTTATTGAAACGCATTGATAATTAGAAATAATATTTCATTGCTTCGACCGCACGTATGTATTTGGGTTATAAAAGTGGATTATGGCGTGTACAAGATAAGTGTTACTCTATCAATCGGAGTCGTTCACCATGTTTTATTTGGATTTGTTTGCTATTTTGTGACCGACAACACACACGGTTTAAAGAACTTTTTTCACGAGTAAATATTATTTGCAGTTAATATTCACTTGTGTCGGTTCAATTTTCTAAACGTTCATATATTTCTGTTTATGAAATTTCTAAAATTATTCGATAGCCAAGTAGCTCTAGCTGATGCTTGGGGGGACACGAAAGAATCATTGACATTCATTAGTCAAAGAGAATCCAATTGATGCAGATGTGTTCCTTTCTTGTATCAATTGGTTTATCTACAAGAATTAATAAATTAGAGAATAAATTTTAATGAAAACACGTTAGGAACTCGATAGATAGAGTATTCTCCGTGAACGTGAAAACTCAATCGGAATTGTACATTCATTATTTCAATAAGTCTCATCCTTTCGACCCTTTCGACTATGGAGTTTGTATAAGGAGACCGAACATAATACGTTGCCGTCCAAGAAGATTGATAGTCCAGCCATTATATATATTTGATACAATGCAAAAAATCCAAGGCAGCTAAATTTTGGATATGTTATGGGGGAGTGCTTAGAAAAGCTTAAGTTCAAATTGTCGACCAAGATTTCCTATGTGCACTTTCCGCCATCTTGAAAACCGGGTTAAATTCAGTTTTTTTACAATAATTCGGTTCTGCGTTGAGGTGCGAACATTTTGATATAATACTTTTTTGTTGTTTTTTTTACACTCTACAATTTTGGTCCTATACATGTTTTCAGCTATCTCCATATTTATTGAGATATTGATCAAAAAAGTGGAAAATATTTGTACCAATTTTTTTTTTCGCTATTTCCTCTTCTTCTATCACAGATATCGAAAAAAAATCTATAATCAAACTTGTAGAGCGTGTTCGGACCTACCAATTTGCCGAGTATTTAATTGTTTATTTTCGATAAAAATTACGCCCGCTAGCGCGCCTGAAAGTCGGAAAATCCGTGCTCAGATTCGGTGTAGCAGCTCGCACGGTTGTATATAATTATTAAATTCGTATGCATAGTATTTTTTTCAGATATTTTTCAATACGGATAACTAAAATCGGAAAATTGAAAAATCGAAAAAAAATAGATCCCATCGTTATCCCATTATCCA
>JAPYZT010004350.1:0-10823 GCA_030522965.1 Tryphoninae sp. A BG-2022a | reverse complement strand
ACATTTAGGTTTGCAACATTCAGAGCAGTCAATTAGATTGCTTGTATTTTTCCGCAGTCATTTTTTTTTCTCGAGCATTGGCTGTTCTGAGTTTAGCCGTCCTTCGCGAGAAGCGTTGGAGCTTCCCACTCCCCGCCTTAGCCGTAGAGATAGCGCAGTGAACTAGGCATTAGATGACCGAGTGAGGCTCGAGGGGGGAGCAGCCAATGCTCGAGAAAAAAAAATGACTGCGTACTAATACAATCAATAAAATTGACTGCAATGTTTAATCATTGGACAATTATGTATGGTGGCGAATGTCATGCAGGGTGTTTCGTTTTAATCTTATCAGATAAAAAATGTTGATGAGATCATAAAATCAAAAAAAATAGTTTTGCGGAAAGGTGGAAGATGTTTGGAAGGTCAAATAATGGTGTCCTTTATCCTAATAATAAAACTAATTTTTAAGATTAGATCGCACTCACCTACAATTTTCTTTAATGAGCATCCTTATTTTTTTATTATACATTTGGGTTCTACGGGAAAAGATACGTAACTATTGTCAGGAACTTTTTTGTAAACTACAAAATGAACAATCACTTAAATAATCTTCATATCAAATCAAATCAACATTGATAAACAAAAATAGTTTTTTATGGTATACACAAAAGTTTTTTTTATGATAGCACTGATAATTTGTGTATAAAAGTTTATTTGAAATGATATAAAAATGATTAAAATATCGATCATTTTGTAGTTTTAAGCCTTAAAACAGCAACTCACTTCGATGGCCAGAAAAATTTAATTATTTAACATAAAGATTTTTTGTACTTAATTGAAAATTTGTTATTTCACGTACATTGAAGTAGATTCAGGTAAATTTTTATTGAGAAAAGAATAATAGTTGTGGTACAGAAAGTGGTAAAGTGTATGCCTATAGAAAAATTCCTTCGTCGTCGTGGGATTGAAATCTCTGGTTTGATTCGACTCAAACAAGAAAATTAGATTTAGCCTTAGTCTGCATTAATGTCGTTATTGTTAAGGGGAGTTGTCTTTCATTTTATTGATTTTTTGAAATATGCCCACCGCTGGAAAAAAAGTATTATTTTAACTTAGAATATATTCGTTCAAGATGCTTTAAGAAGGATTAAACAACGGCTATGCTCAGCGATCACTATTACAACTATAAACAATTTCGTGCAACCATTTTATATATTTGACTATTATAGCTGGAGTTACCGTTCGCACCAGTTATAAAGCGCCAAACGGACAAGTTTCAAAAACTTTTTTTTTTATTTTTTCAATTTGTTCATATTTTTTAGTGCCAATCGAAAAACTCTTCGTAGTAAATTTTGAGGTTTTTTTGCTCATAACTTTTTTAATAGTAGGTCAAAGTGAATCTTTCCTTTGCAAATTTTAGTTTTTCAATGTACTTTAAAAAAATATAGAAAAAATATTTGAGGTGTTTTTGAATGTACTTTTTAAGCTTCAAACTTAAAATTGATTTTTAAGTGAGTGCCCATTTTGATTTTTTTGAAAATTGTATTATTTTAAACTTCTATTAATTTAACAACTTTTAAACCTGAGTAGATCGTCAGCTGCTCATAATTACTATTCTTTTTCAATTTTTGAAAATTGGAAAAAGAAATTTTTTTATTAATAACTATTAAAACCGTTTTTTATAACTATATCATCTTTTTTCAACTATCATGAATAAATTTTTATACTTTTTTGTTGTTAAAAGGGGTCTAAAATTAATAATAAGTCATTATAAGTATGTTTATAAATAATAGTAAGAAAAGTTTTCATTTAGTTGGGTATTCTTTTAAAAACGTTACATATAAGTACGATCATTATTTGAACTAGAATCCCTTTATCTCGTATGTTTTCGGTATCCATTGGAATAACTAGATTGTGAGTAAAGTTTGTGGATGCCTGTGATTGTCTTACGATACTCTCTGTTCGTATCCCTGTGATTGACTTATCGTAACGTAATCACAGGGACGGCACGAACATTTTACTCGGATAAAACATACAAACAAAGGGCATTCTAGTTCAAATAATGATCGTATATGTAATATTTTGAAAAGGATACCCAACTAAATAAAAAAATTTGTTGCTATTATTTATAAACATACTTATAATGACTCGCCATTAATTTTAGATGCCTGTTAACAACAAAAAAGTATAAAAATTTATTCGTAATAATGGAAAAGAGATTGTAACGTTATAAAAAACGATTTTAATAGTTATTAACAAAAAAATAGTAATTATGGGCAGCCCATGACATATTCAAGCTTAAAAGTTGTTGAATTGATAAAAGCTTAGAATAACAAATTTACAAAAAAATCCAAATATGAACTCATTGTAAAAAAAAGATTGAAAGTTTAAAACTTATAAATCATATTTACAAACACCTTAAATAATTTTTCTATATATATTTTTTTTAATGACCTCCAAACCCGAAAATATGAAAAAAAAAAGATTCAATTTGGTCTACTATTAAAAAAGTTATGAGCAATAAAGCCGAAAAACAACGACTTTTCGAAAATTCGATATTTTTTAAAACGGATAATGAAAAAAATTTCTAAATTTACTACAAAGAGTTTTTCGTTGGGCTCTAAAAATATCAAAAAAAAGAGAAAATAAAAAAAACGTTTGTGAAACTCGTCCGTTTGTCGTGGAATGCTCCATATATAAACATTAATTTTGTCTGCGTACTAAATTTCCTCAGTGCTGATTTCATAATGAGATTCATCTTCGTCATTATCGTTTTCATCTGTCGACAGTTTCAGTTTTTTATGGGCGATATTACTCCGCCGTGACGAACTTTCCCGGCGAAAATTGTAACAGACCCTATTTGCCATCATTGAATGTGATGGTTAATATATAAAAGACTGCTTCAATGACCATACTGCAGGCAGAATGGGAATTTGGAGCGATTTGACAAGCCAATGAATTAAAACATTCATTATTATTCTGGGTAAATGCACCCGCACAAAGATACAAGAAACGTTAAAAATTCCATAACTTATCATAACATTTATATCGAGAGCGAAGTTATTTCATAATTATCTTGCGGGCGTAGAGTCGAACACCAAGTTTCACCACTTTCGATTTCGTATGAATTTCAAGCATGCTGGTATTTTCTACCAGCTCTTATATGTATTTTTTCTACCAGTTTTTATATTGGATATTGATTATAATATTACTACAGAACATAACTACAAATTTTCGGAGAGAAATAGCAACCTGTGCACGTCAAGACATTCTGCAGCCAACTGATCCCATGTAATTTCTTTCAAACTTATAGAATGTTCAACATTAGAAGGTTTCTACGAATCCTCTAGGGGAAATACGTACAAAATGACATATACGTACAAAATGAAACAGGCGTTGTAATTCGAATTTGGTGAAATACAGCTTCAATATTTACCATTGATACCTTCACATCGGTTTGGATGTCGTAGTGATAAAAAAATTAAACCGTCACAATAAAAACTGTAGTGCTTACCATTAAAAGAATTCTTTTTCTAGTAAATAATAAATAAACGTGTAATCCCCATCGATAGTTCATGCATCGGACATAGGAAATAAAATCGTGTATATTAAGTCGAAATTTAATCGAATTACTAGTTTCCGAGTGCACTACACCGTCAGGGTCAGAAATATTTTTTTGCTAGAAACACGATTTTTTTATTTTGACCAAGTTCTCATATACATAACGAGATAAATTCAGTATCTACCTTAAAACAACTGGCCTTGGACATATACACGTCCTTCCTCATCCTCGTAACATGCTGCTTGTGACATTTTCTTCGTCCTTCAACCCCCACTCCCCTTTGGGGCGCGAAGGTCGTTTCGCAATCCGCCGTCTTCAAGCGCGCATCGTCTTTTTTTCCGCGTGACCTTTGGTACTGTGGCCAATTTTGACGTGATTAATGCCTAATATATGCAAAATTATTTTATTATCCTGCTTGAAAAAGTATTCCTCCAAATAAGCTACTATATCTATAATATCTGCACAATTTACGATGGGACAGTATTACAACTTTCATTGGAGTTTTAAATATCGTTTCGATCGCACATTCTCGATGAGAGAACCCAAGGCTGGTCAAATCTTCGAATATTGATTTAATCGAATTTTAGACGTCTTCGTGCAAAAAAGGTTGTTCAGCTTCGGTGTTGAGCATTGGCATATTGTTATCGGTACTAATTATCCTGTTGTAAACGAAATATATGTTGGGAAGTCTCATTCGCCGAAACTTAATGAGAGAGTAGCCTTATCTCATTGCTTCTTGAGAATTCTGGTTCCTCTGAGTTGATACTTAATAATACGCAATTAATAGTCTACTAAGTTTATATGTCAGATCCCGAAACTATTTAGCTGCGAGCTTTTTTGTTTTTTTTTTCCTGAATATAACGAGATCTTGTTTCTCTTCGCTTTGGAGCACGACCAAAGTCTTTTCTCGTTTTTTTACGGCGATGTTTTTGTACGCTTGATAAAAATACAACAGCATTCTTTGAAAATTACCGAATGTTTGATACCACTGTGCGTTACATACTTCGCAAACTCCGTATACTTGGATCGGCTGAGCGAGGTGTTCTGCACAGCTGACCATCGTCCTCCATTTTCGAAATCTCGCAATAAATTTCTCAGGACTTTATTTTACACGCATGAAACTATCGATGAAGGAAACAAAATCGGCTTCTGGATCCTGCAAGCCAAGCAGGCCTCATGATGGACAATATAATGATTGGCCGACTTTAGAAGATTGACGATTTATACAAACCGAATACACGTAAGGTGAATGTACCAGCCGTTGAACGATTAAGCCTTTAAGCTAGAATATTGTTTTTTTTCAGGATCATTCGCTAAAATGTTACCATTTTTACATGACACAGACTTGTTCCTTATTGTTACAGCTAATCAAATCATATTATGAAGCGACTAAAAGCTTTTTTTGTTTTGAAATGAACTAAAATAAAGAAATAAGTGCCCCAATAAAAAAATAAATGCCCCAATATCTGAATGTCAAATTTCAGTGTGTCCCTATAATTCAACAATGGTGTCTGAGTGAATTAACGTCAAATTTCAGCTTGTCCCTATAATTGAACAATCGTGTCCTAGTGAATGAATGCTTATTTTACGCTTACGGAAATAAATGTTGAAATTAATTCTCACAATTCTCGCAGACGTTTTGCAACGAATAAAATTAATTTTTAAGATTTTGAAATATTTTTTAATACAGAAATATTTCGACATTGCTATAAAACATTTTATAATTAGCGTAAAAATTTTAAACAATAATTTTTAGCATTTTTAAGTTTTTAATAACAGTCTTATGTTCTTTTTTATTTTGTTATTGCCTGCCTGTTATTTTTCCATCTTGAGCCTCTTTTTAATTTCCAAACGCTCTTTTCTTATATGCTTTTTGTTTTCAAGTTCTTCAGCTTTTAATTTTTTTGCTTCTTCTCTTTTTTTCGTCTATCTTCAATTTCCTTCCTTTTCTGCATCTTTTTCTGTTCTTTTATATTTTGGTATGTCAGCCAATTACTTGTGGTAACGGTTGGAATTTTTTCTTTGTTTTTCCTTGTTTTTGTTGGTCGATTCTTTGGGCAAAAATAGAGTATCTCGAAATGGAACTACAAAGTTGTTTAAATACAGATTCGACTCTGCACTTTCTGCAAAAACATAAATGAAAATATCAATGTTTGAAATATAATTTTTAAATATTAATATAAGTAAAAAATATATAAATTTAAATCAATTCAAAAACCTTTAGTATCGGCATCTGCTGATTTTGTCGGTGAGGTGCAGTAGGCCATTGGATGAGAAATTTCATCTGGACACGAATTCATGTTTTTCATGTTTTCTCAAAAAATACAAAAAATTTAACATTTCTATTTACAAGACATTATAAAGTGAGCCGTACAGAGAATTTATACTATTATCTATGTGGATAATAATTTTAAAAAGTTTATAAACCTTCGATATTACAATTTGTTTCATAGATTGTCGATTCTAAGTAGAGAAGATCGAGTTCCTCCAAATCCTCCGTTTTCTTCATATCAGCAATTTCCGTAATTTCATAATTTGCTACTTCATTGGTATTATTATTAAATTCCAATAGTGAGTGTTATGCGTGTGGAACTATTCCTAAAAAATTTGCGTGAGAGAAAAATATTGTAGACACATTTTTTCTTTCATGAAATCTCATAGAATATTCAAGTACCACACAAAATTTTCCATTTCAACCAATATTCGTAAAGACTGGAAATCCTCTCTCTCTCTGCAAGAAACAATATCTATCGCATCAACTGCGTCTCTTCTTCTTCTGTTAAATATGGAGTTGGACCCATTGTTGATGTTACCGGCAATTTTCCCTTGCTTTTCAGAAAAAGAGTTGTCTTTGGTATTCCATACATTGAACTGGCGACTGCAAGTGATGCTTCTTTTTTGTTAATTCAACATCTTCTTTCCTGTAGACAGATCTCTTCTTCTTATGTTTAGGCTATTTACTCTAGTTTAATGTAAATTTCATTACATTACTTTACTTTCTCGGAAAGAGTTAAAAAAATTAAATTAAAAACATTTGTAATACTCTGCAAATTTTATAGGTTAAATCCATTATACTGTTATAGGTTAAGAATATTCTCTTTTATGCTTTGTTTACACTCTACTATCTTTTTACAATACACTGTATATCACTTTTTTAAAAATATATTTCAAGATTAAAAGTAATTAGCATATCATAACACTTACTTGTTATTATGATATTAAATACACACTTCACTCAACTTATTCCAACGCCTATTGTTCGATCACTGGGACTACCGTTTGACCGTCCCTGTACCGGTATTTGAACAGGCGGTCAGTAACTGGGACAATCGTAATTTTCAAGTCCTAGTTAATGGATGACAGTTTTATCATGCTTAAATGAGTTGATTGGGGAAAAATACTATCCAGATCGATGGAAAATGTTCTCGTGAACCCGAAAATCTTCTTCATTTGTGTCAGAGATGAGTAATAATCTAAAAGAACACTTAAAAACTGTACCCTTAAGTAAAATGTTTAGAAAATGCATGTACACGAAGACCAACCACTCCTGCTGATGAAATATAATTTTTTTCCGTTTATTATACTATTTCCGATAAATGAGCCTTGCCTTTCGCTTTTTATAAATTTCAGATAACTTCATCATACAGGGGACATTTCTTATTAACCACGTAAATCGTTAATTTTTCTACGCAATCGTTAATTTTTCCTAATATTGACAGTATCGTTCATATACAGGGGCGTGTTCAACGACTAGTACATTTACCTTGCATGAAGAAACTAGTTACTTTGACTATCGTTATCTTTGACATCTCAGAATTAAGCGCTATGATCGTGGCGAAGTTAAAACCATTCGCAACATTTAGAGTCAGTGTTACAGGCGACTAGTGATTCGAAAACGCGATCTGCACTTCCTTCGGAACTGAGCAACCAATCGCATTAACATTTTAAGGGTATCTAGAGAATTATGGCAAAAAGTGGCCAAACAATATTTTCCAAAGCTTTTGCCATAATCCTCCAGATACCCTAAAAATTCTTACACTCAGTGTCGGACAAAGTGCGGATGGTGTTTTCGATTCGCTTGTCGCCTGCAACACTGTTTATAAAATTTTGAAGAAAGATTTGGTCACTTTTTGCCATAATTCTTTCAATATCCTCGAAATTATAACGCGATCGATTGCTCAGAGTTGGAGAAAGTACGGATCGCATTTTTACATCGTTTGTTGCCTGTAACACTGACGTTTAAAATAACATTTTATACGATACGTGTGATGGCTATTTTATACGTGCGTGTATAAATTAATATCATGATTATTAGATTAACCTGTTCATTTTGTCACGTCGAATTCCTGATTAATTTGAACCGTCTGGTGGAATTTCCAGTATCCACTTGCCTAGTCAATTTGCAACAGAGATATGTAATATTATAGTCGAAGTTTATCGACGACAACATTTTTCGCTCAATAAAAGAATTGAATCCGGGGTTTTACCTTCAACTTTCATACAATTTGCAAGCGGTTTAATGCTGAAGATTACGGGTCTGTTGTGATGAATATGCTAGGCTGTTGATGAACTTATAGTTTTTTAACAACGAAAAAAGGTACACGAAAAATAGCATTTTCAGCATTGACATAACAATAACATTGTTCGAAGTTGTAGACGCGATAAAGCATTAAAAGATACTGACTGTACTCGTACACAGTAAAATTACAAACTATTAGAAATTGAGTTTTGTGGATGAGTGAGAGCTGAAATCTTCATGAGTGGTACATATATCATGCTCAGTGGTTAGTTACGAATCTACAAGTATTTACATGCAATTGGGTTATTAAACATCTGTATAAGAAAGATTTTTTTATTTCAAACATATTTATTAGAGAATGCCCACTTACACAATTTTAGCAACGTAACAAAAATATGAGCGAAAAAAATTTTCAAGCCAATTCGAACTACAATCTTTGCACGTTTTTTGTTATAAATTCTAACATTAAGTAGTAAATCATTTTTATGTGCGCTTTACCATGCACAGCATCTTTTTTTTTGTCAAAGAGAGTGCAGTGTACTTGAGATCGGCACGGCGTTTAGCTGTAGACCGAAGTCCTAGAGCTCGCCGAAGAGTCTCGGCGGTCTCCACTTTTGACAATTTATTTTATGCAAAAATACTGATTGATCGCTTAAGAGTTGCCTGCGAAAGGGGGAGATTAGTGGTGACTAATATCGAAACGTTTGACAACCAAGAAAGAGTATTGCTAGAAAACGAGGATTTTTTTTTCGACCCACAGGAGATGTGTCTGGTAAGTCATTAGCAGGTACACAAGTAATTGCTATATGTTAGATAAATAATTACAAAGAATACATGTATATGTAAATATTCAAAAAACATTGTTATATAAAGAAAGGTTTGTACAGAATATGTACTCGACGACGAGACATTTAATGGCCAAATGTTTAGTGTCTTGTGAGTCATCGGGCTCGAACCATTGAAGGCGGACAAACTCCGTATTTCCCACTTTGTGACGGTCAGTTAGGTGAGAGTTCCAACCCAACCAAACGTAGCTGAATAGAAAAAATGAAGCCAAAGAAAAAAAAGATCTCGCACGCGTTCTCGAACCGAGGACCCTCGAATTGTGAATCCGAACTCTTGCCGTTGCAGCAACTAAGGTTCATAAATTATATTAACATAGAAGACTTATGTATGGCCGATATTACATAAACACTTGCCATTCCCAGCAACTCCCAAGATGTAAATGTTTATCACAATATTCTGACTCCGAAAATCTTTCCTGATCAAACCACGATTTTCCTTCGAGTTAATATTATAGGAACCACCCTCTTCCTAGGCTAACCAATTACACGTTCAATCATCTGAGAAGCACCGTTATGCTGTATCATCATATGATGATACAGGCAACCGCTGTCACAGGCAATAACTGTCCGCTGTATCATCTTATAGGTATATAAAAATCGAAGAATGTTTGTTTGTTCGTTTGTTTGTCACGAGTAAGCTCCTATACCATTCATCCGATTGCGATGAAAATTTGGTGAATTGTCGTCCACACTCCCGAAAAGGTTTCTGCATTAGTAGAATAATTTTATTGGCCAAAATAAATGCGTATGGTACAAAATAAAATTAACATTTATGTATATCTAAATATCGAGATTATTTGACAGCTGTCAAAGCAGAGATGAGTAGGGAGATCAGCAGCGCTCGACAAAAGTTGAAACCTGGAGAATTTGTTCTGCGACATCTGGGTGACCAAAGCGCCAACTATTTCGTGCCCCCGTTAAGTTGGCTGCAAGCTACCGTAGTCATATATATGGCGTAGGGATCATATAGATATATAATTTGGCGGTCCGTATACGCCGGTCGGATGTTTCCGTGAATGAGACAGACGTGCAATAATGACATATGTCAACATTTCTAGGCTTGTACGCGTTGCTTGAATGTTCTGAGATTCGAGCGAGCATAATATTTAAAGATGTACAACTTGTGTAAAGCCGCCGATGCCTTTTTAATTCTTTCAGCTATCAAATCTGTATAGACGAATTTGAAATTTTTTAAACAAAATTAAATAATGTGAAAGAAATATAATTTATCATCGTCGATCTAGCTCCATGAAGTCACGTCTTGAATGTTTCTTGTTATAGCAGGATATTATTTTGCGAAAATAAGAGACTTGGACTAACAGCGCGAGAACGCCGCGACATGAATGATTTTTTATTTTTCAGCTTTTACAGTATCTCATGAATAAACAATCGACCAATCTGGCTTCATTATATGTATATTTTCTGAACTACCGTGAGAAACTATAATGCTGGTCGGGTTGTTAATTAAATATAGTAAATATTTTCCTTTTCCTTCACTCATTTGTTATTTTATTATTCGCTCCGTGCAAGTCAGTGGTGGCGCCATCTGCTATCACAAAAACGCGAAAAACTTGGAAAGTGTAATGTATAACATTGTTTTTATAATGAAATGCAACAAAAGCCAAGTAAGTAAAATATAATTAATATGTATATTTAAATAATAGTATACATTTTGAGGCTATTCATATAGCTATATAGCCATATAAATATGTGCTTTTCATGAAAAAAAAGAATTAATTAAAGTATGATTAGGCGGTAATAGTACTCAATCAAAATAGGAATAATTCATTCAGCAGATATAGAATATAATGTTTTAGATATTAACACATGGATCAATAAGTCCCGAGACTAACAATGAAAACAACATTTTTTTTGCAAATTTTTTTTTTATTCATCAACATAATCACCTTTTAGGGTG
>JAPYZT010004349.1:0-15076 GCA_030522965.1 Tryphoninae sp. A BG-2022a | reverse complement strand
AAAAAAAAAAAAACAACCAAAAATATTTTTTATTTAATCGCAAACACGTAGTTGCATTGGCTTGGTGTTTTCTAAGCGTCTCTCTGTTTTTTTTTTACGATTTCATTAATCTCGAGTAGACGTTCCCCTTTCATATATGTCTTTAGACGCGGCTGCATCAGGCGCGATGGTAACTGCGATCACAGGCCCAACGATTGTTGCTACAGCTCGTCGTGTCGGTGCAACCTTTGGGGCTCGAATTGTCGCTGCCAGCGAATGGGCCTCTTCCAGAAATGGGGATAAGCGACTTTCTTTGTGAATTAAGAAAGAGAGTTGGAGAGCGAGAGAGGGAGAGAGAGAGAGAGAGAGAAGGATTTTTGCAGTAGTAGACAACAAAAGAAAAAAAAAACTAAATTTATGAAAGCAAAAAACAAAAAATCGGATTAAAAGAGGGGAAAAAAATCCTTTTTCTCTCCTTCGTTCCCTAATCGTATTAATTTTAGTCCTTTCTCTCTAGACCATTTTTCATTTTTCTCGTTCCTTCGTCCCTTTTTATTTTCGCGACGCGAATTTAGTCCTTCGATTATTTTAGGTTTCTCGAGAATAATTCTTTTTTTTTTGCATTTTTTCTTTTTATCTCAAATCGTAATTTGTCCCAAGTCGATAATTCGAGTCCCTTGGACCCTTCGGATATGTTATTTTCCTCGAAACGATCGATTTTCTTGACGGTTTTATGGTCGAACGGTTTTGTCTTATCGAAAACTCGAACGATCTGCCGCAGGATTTATCAAGCTCGCGTCCTTTTTTCTCACTCGTTGATAAATTACGTCGATCCTGATCCTTCGGTCCTTGGGGAAGGATCCGTGTAATTGAGACGCGACGAATTCCCGAAAATTCGTTCGATCGTCTCGAATCACGACGAATTTTTCAAACCACGATAAGAACAAGATCCAGCCGGACGAAGAGAAAATCCTCCAATTAATCTCGCGAGATGTTTCTTCGTTTTTTCTTTTTTCATTCAAAATCCTCCCAATTTTTTTGTTCACCATTCTCGTCAACCAATATCGATTTTACGATTGATACACACTTTTGCAATTCGAATTGTTCGAGGCCGAATTTCGTCGTTTCGTTAGATTTTCACAATTTTTAAAAATACGAGAAAAATATTTTTTTCTTTCAACATTAATTCAATTATCCTCTGTGAAAATTCGTGTTCCCATCGTCGAGGAGAAATAATCTTTGATCATCCATCGTCCTTCTATGTACGATGAACGACAGTTAATAGAAAATAAATCAATAAATAAAAAACAAAAAATCATAATAAAAAACAAAAAAAAAAACCAGAAAAATAAAAAAAAAAATGAATTGGAGCGAATTGAATCATCGAAGAGCCCGGAGTGAAGTCGAAGGGAGAAGGGAGAGGTTGCGTTTGAACGAGAGGCTCGTCTGATTGAGGATTTTTCCAGCCACTTCCGTCAATCAGATAGTGACGTCTCTCGCTCGAAGATAAATGTCCGTCGTTCCGATCCGATCCCCGGATGCTTCCACACGCGATTCAATTAAATCGCGCCTGGACAAGATTGATCTGCGCAATACACGCCATTCGACTCGACACGAATCGTGACGGTAGAAGCAGGAAATTAAAAAATTCTACCCAAAAAACGAAACAAAGAAGAAGAAGCTAAAAAGCAAAAAAGAAAAAAAAACGAAACGACAAGAGCGAGAGAAAATAAAGAAAAAAGAAGGCCAAAGAAGAAGACCCAAAGCGAGGAACTCGTTCGCGGCCTAACACGCACGGCGTTAAAAGAAAGCCCAACAACAAACACACCAAAAAAAAAAAAAAAAAAAAAAAAAAAAAAAAAAAAAAAAAAAAAAAAAAAAAAAAAAAAAAAAAAAAAAAAAAAAAAAAAAAAAAAAAAAAAAAAACGAAAAACAAAAAGAAAGAAACTAAGAACTCGATGTAACAATTAATATCGTCCAAACAGCCAAGGGAATTAATCGATAGTTCGTCGAACGATCGATGAATTTCGAAACGAACGTAAAACAAACAAACAAACAAACAAACAAAAACCAGCAACGAAGTAAAACAAGAACGACGCGTTGGAAGACACGGGCAAAAATCATCGCGAGACGCGGCTGCGAGGAAAGAGCGCGAAATAAGAACAAGAGAAAAACAACAACAAAAAAACAAATAAATAAAAGGCACAATAAGGAAATAAGATTCGGACACCTCTCGAAGAAAGATCACACGTATCGCGCGTACCTATACTATTGTAGATGTATACTATTATAAATAACGCATTAAAAAAAAAAAAAAAAAAAAAAAAAAAAAAAAAAAAAAAAAAAAAAAATGAAAAAATAAATTAAACGATCTCGTAGATATTATTATTATTATTATTATTATTATTATTATTATTACTATTATTATTACCATTATTATTATTATTATTATTGATAATATTATATATATATGTATATTGTAACCGGAGGTGGATGTACACGTATCAAAAAAAACGTATCATGGACAAAATGAAACAGACACAAAAAACAGAAATAAGAAAAAACAAAGAAGAAAAAAGACATATATATATATTAAACGTATTCAAACTGGCTAAGACTCGTGGAGGTCTCGTTTATTTTACCCATTTATCGTTTATCTATCGTCGAATTATTTTTGTTTAATAAGGATAGAAGCAAGATTGTTAAAACAAAAGCGTATAAAAGCTTCTTGAATCGCGTCGATAGCGAAACGAGAATCCGGGACAGTTAGTCGGGAGGGGGGGAGGGTCAGTATTATCCGCTGAGCGATAAGCTTGTTATAATACCCGGGTGTAAGGCAGGTCATGGTCACATCCACGAATAAATCTCTAAGCGCGTATCGACAAATTTGCGAAGTTTAAATCGATCGAATTTGTTCGGGATTGGAAATTTGATAGCGTTTGGTAATTTTGTAAGATTATCGCGCGGTATTTTTTATTTTGATAAATTTTTATCATGATAAATTCTAGAATTTTGACATCGTGATTTTTGGACTCGTTGCATTGTAGGGGAAAACGAGCGATGAGAAAATGTAGTTTTGCGGAATAATTCTCAAAGAAAGTGCAAGAAATTGAAAAGAAAATTTTTTTTTGTAATTTCTATATATTTGAATTTTACATCGATAACAGAGGGAAATTATTATAGAAAGCATAGAAGTTTATCGCTTGCAAAATTTTTAATCAATTATTGATAATAATTTCAAAATTATTTAAAAAATATCAAAAAATTGTTTGTTTTTTTGTATGGTTACTAACGAAATTTCAGCACCTCCGGGTAAGCAATTTTCCATTATATTTTCGTATTTCGTATCTCGTATCGACGAGATAGAGACGGAGAAAGAGCGACGCCAATTCGCCATCCTCGCGGTATGATTTCGTGCGCTCGTGTACACGGTTGCATAATTATATAAGCCAAAAATATATATAGCTATATATAAATACGGTGGTTAAGTACGTAGCCAACGTAAATAACATGCTACGTTACAGTTGTAGTAGATGGATGCGGAGCGATCCCCGATCCTTTGCATCGTTCTCTGCGCGAGGGTCAGCCGAGTTAACCCCCGGCATGGCGTCGACCCTACCAGTCAAGTACCGGTCGACTCTGTGTCATAAATAATCCGATCCCCCGTCGACGCTCCCCCTCTCTTGTTCCATTCTTCTACCAGGGAGTTCCGACCGCGAATGAACCGCGACGCTTCTAAGATCGGACTTTTTATTTCCCCCACTCCTTGTCCCTTACTGCCCCCTCCCTCGCTCCTTAGCATCTTGCCCCCACTCCTTAGTATCTTACCCCCACTCCTTTACATCTTACTCCCACTTCTCAAACAGCTTACCCCCCACTCCTTTACATCTTACTCCCACTTCTCAACAGCTTACCCCCACTCGTTAACATCTTACTCCCACTTCTGAACTTCTTATCCCCACTCCTCGATTCCTTACCCCCACTCCCAAACCTATTACCCCCACTCCTGGGCAATGAATTGCAGACTTTAAGCCGAACGTTCGAGGTTTCGTACCGATCTCTATTAATTGTAAGCCTTGTTAGGCGTTTCTCGTGTCGCGTACACGAGTAAAGTTACGCACACGACGAAATCCCTCATAACTCGCCTTCGTATATAAATCCATTCTGGATAAGTGGAGGCCACGCGTGTTCGAAGAAAATCCAATAAATTTATCCACGATGATAATCAAGCTCGATTGACGTATCTCGGGGCGTTACGGGGCGTGTTAACGCGACTCGGAGATCGCGAAGTCGCGGGAAACTAATTGTACACGAGACCTTTCGTTCTCGAACGATTTTCTTCGCTTCGAATTTCGTAATATCTTTATTTCTTATCCACGTAATTATCGATTAAATAATTATAGAAATTATTTGATAAAATAATTTATAAAAAAAAAAAAAAAAACAAAAAAACCAAAGTAACGGAAAAAGAATTTTTAAATTTGATATTTTGTTGGATCAAATTGAGTTCGAAGCGAAAATCATGTCACGTTCGAACTTTGCCGAGATATTTTTGACATATTTGTATAAAATTGATATTTTTAAAAATCATGATTTAATTCATAAAATATTTTTTTTTTCAAATGATAATTTAATTGATAAAATATTTTTTTAAATGATAATTTAAGTGATAAAATATTTTGTTTTAATGATAGTTTAATTGATAAAATAATTTTGGGCAATTGGCAAGTAACGTCGCATGGGTAGTGGCAAGACGTTCGATGGGTCGTTACAAAATCGCTTGATTTGGCCGAAGGCAACGAAGATATATGTGTCGCGTGTATTACGTAATAAAACAGACACCCACGTGTTCGCCACCTTGCGGTCGGTGCATCTCGTTTTTTTTTATTACGTATTACTCGACTAATATACGACCCACGTCGTTTCCAAGCAATTGTCGTTGTTTCTCGCGATCCGGGTCGCGTCGAAAGGTAATCCATGGACCAATTAGACTGTTGTCGGTACACTCGTTATACGTGGAAAGATGCGACTTGTGCATCGCTTTATATTTTTATTGTGTCGCCGGGAAGATCGCGACATTTTACGACGAGTGCATGAAATTTTTTTCGGCATTCTTCTTGAGAGTGAGAGAGAAAGAGAGAGAGGGGGGGGGGAAGAGCGAGAGAGAGGGATGTATTACTCAGTGGGTCAAAAACTGCGTCATTGCCCTTAACCCTTTAATTCGATAAAGAAAATAAATTCTTCCCAGCGTTTGATGAAAAAAACAATTCATCTCCTGGACATACGTAAAAACTTCTCATTTATCTGAATAATTCGATAGAAAGAAACGTTGACAACGATTTTTTGAGTTTTATCATTAGGATTTAATTCGAACCACGAAAAAAAAAACGATTCATTCTTTTATAAAAACATTATCATTCGATCGTTTTATTTCGAAATAATAATAACAATTCATAATCGCAACGTTACAAATACAACGTCACAAAATAAAGAAAAACATTTACGTTGCTCCTTTTTTGTTCAAATTTTTCACTTTACAAAGATTCTCGATAATGGAACGATGCATCGATCGTCGTGACTCTGAAAGAAAAAGTGTTCATGTTCAACGTTCAACGAAGAAGTCTGACCACAAATTCCGTTGTCCGTTTCTTCGTTCACCTCCCGCGAGTTACTTCCTCGTTCACGAGCGAGTGTTGCCCTCCCCCGAAAAAAAAAAATGGGAAAATGAAAAAAGAAGAGAGAAAAAAACAGAATTTCACTTCTTGCCTCATCGAGTTGTAAAAACACACACATGTATATATATATATATATATATATATAAGCGTATTTATAGCTAGATGTCGTTGTAAATAGCCGAGAACTCGTGCCCGAGAAGTGACGAGGCCACGTCGTATTGTAACTTTTTTTTCTACTTTTTTTTTTTACTTTTCGTATCGGCGCCTCGTTGGTCTCCCGAAGGAATTACGAAATATACGTGGACCCCGTGCACGATGAATTTTCCATTCTACGGCTATAATGAAACGCCGGCTTGTATCATAGTGAAAGGAGGGAACGAAGCGAGCCAACGTCTCGACATCGGAGAAGAATCGTTTTATTTCTCGCTAGCTCGCCGGTGGTGGCTCGGTCGGGGTCACGTCGCCCAGCGGGTTCGATGACTTTGCGCTCGCGAAGCACGCGTTCTACCACTGTATAGCATGCTGGGCCTGCGCGAGATGAAACTCAAATTTTCGAGAGAAACGAAAAGAAATTAAGTAAAAAAAACGAAGAAATTTGAGAGAAAACACGAAAAATTGAAAATAAAAATTGTATTTGAAAGAGAAAATTGTTCACGCGAATGGAAAACGATGAGAATGACGAATTGTTTACTTCCGCCTCGCGAATAAACCACGTGACAACAAGAATCGTCAATTTTTCGTGAGAAATTAAAGAAAAAATGTAATTTTTTTATCGGATTTTTCGTTATAAATTAATGTTCGTGACGTCAAAAAGAACCCAAGATTTAATATCAATCACCCAAGAGTCATAATTAATAGAAATAAAATAAAAAATTGGAAAATTAAACAAAAAACATTAAAAAATCGTTCTAATTAAAAATTTTTTTGAGTAATCTCGAGTAATTACAAGTTCGATGAAGTTACGCACGATGAATTGTAACACAGAAATTTAACGCGTATCCTCGCGCAACTTCCATTTCTGAGAAAAATGAATTTTTCCGATTTTATAAACGCGCGTTTGTTTATCAATCGCATCGTGCGGCTATTGTCCGGGCGAGCGACGAAGCTCTTGCTACAAATATGACGTAGTACAATACGAGCCACGTAGTACACGTGCCATCCGGATAATTTGCTCTGGCTCGATCTCTCGACCGAGTTAAAATCGTGAGTCACGGTGCATTACTCGATAAAACCAGCGCTCACCCATCCACGTACGATCGATCGTTACGTGTATAAATCTCCTCGATGTTTCGATTAAAAACAAAAAGAAAGAAAGAAAATCGATCCGATTTACCGATATAATTGTCCGACCTGAAATGAAAACAAAAAGAAACGAACGACGTGAAATAGTCCGAAGGACGAATAGGAAATTAATAACAAATTATTATCGCTTCGAAGTAACACAATTTATTTTTGAAACAGCCGATCTCCTCGCTTGACAATAAATTTTCATCGATAATCGGTATTGAATCGAATTAAAATTTGTTTGTTGTTGTTTGTTTGTCTTAACGATTTTCCTTATTACTTACTTATATATTTCTTTAACTATAACGATCGAGGTAATGCTTGATCGAGAGCAAAACTCTTCAAGTCATTATGTTCCAGCATTTTCAATTTGATCCAATCATGATATTTAGAAATATCGATAAAAACATTGGGTTTTCCAGTATGTGGACGAACATTGGAACTCCAAGTGCCGATACCGATCAGACGATCGCCAACGATGATCGGATTGCCCAATTCGTGCACACCGAAGTATTTATTCTTGGTGTGAGACGTGCAGAATTGATTCGCGGGAATGCGAGGTTTGTAGTATTTTTGGCAAACGGAGATGTGTAACATTTTCTCGGGAAGACTCTGAAGAAGAGTGGGCACCTTTCGTGTTGTTTTGCTGGTGCCCCAACCGCTTACAGAGACCGGGGTATTTTCCATTGGTAAAATTTCATTGCTCAAAGTCGCGGCTCGTCTCGATTCGCCAAGTGCGAATGTTTTCTTGACCTTTATCAGAGCGATGTCATTCACAGTTACTACACCATCCACTTTAGCAGCTCCTTCGTGTACGACGATCTCAGAAACTTCGTGAATCGTGCCACCTTTCGTACGATCGTTCGTACCAGAGAGAATGTAATAAGATCGCAAATCGGTTGGATCGGTGATACAGCTTGCCACGGTCACGACCCATTCCTTTGAAATTATACTTCCGGCGCAGATTCCGACGTTCTTGGTCGCGCCGATCCGTTTGTGGAGACTAACCGTGTAAGGAGATGAGTTTATCGTTGGCACTGTCTCGTCGCAACTGACGCCATTTGTGATAACGAAGTGAACTAAAAATTAGAGAGATGATCGAAGGGAGTAAATATTCGCGAAGTTATTCCATGAGGGGACGATCGTTTACTTACCGATCGCGAGCAGTGCCACGGTCACGTAAAACTTCCGCATTTTTTCGTTCTGTCTCGGAGACTGTTCGTTTATACCTAAAAGTCGTGTCAATTGCTTCTGTCGATATTTTGATCGCGCTTATCTTAGGGGGGTTGAGAGTGTCAAGATTGGCTGTAAAGTTATTAGTAAATTTGTGTCTCTTTTACAGTTAAGAGGTGCTTAATATCGATACGTCGAACGTTATCGCTACTTATTTTTTAGTTGTTTTTCAACGTTTACTTGCTCGCGTCGATAAATCACTCGGAGCAAACGACTTCGAATTTCCTTGATTGGAGACGATTTATTACGTTTATCTTTTTTAACGTTTAATTTCCTATTTCAATCTTGTTTGATGTTACGAAAAAGATGGTTTTTAACGTGTGTATCTATATATATATATATAGATAGAGTGCTCTAATTTATCAGACCGTTCTTTTTCAAATTCTCGTACGGTTATGCGAGTTTAACGATTGCTGAAATTCAGATCTGAATGGGCGCACTGCCACGTGCTGATCACGATGCGGCGTTTGAATTTGGAGCGGACTTTCTTCCGGTGGACGAAGGCGGTATATAATCTCCATAGATTGCAATTTATGTAAATATCTAATTTTTTTACGTTTTCACAGACAAATTCAAATGGCACGGTATTATAATTGTGATATTCGTGTTACGTGGGAAATTTCCGACTTCGTAACGACCCTATAAAGTCTTTTTGGATGAAACCAAATTACCCCCCCCCCCCCCCTCAAAGTAAATAACGAAGGTTCACACATGGCACCTACCAAGGGTCAAAATTCTTTTTCGTTCAAAGAGACTTCGTCACGTGGTTACAAAATAAAAAATTTACCACACTATTATAATCTCGATAAATTACAATTTACGTAAATATTCTGTTTTTCATTTGTGATATTCGTGTTAAGGTGGCTTCACACTAAACGACACGGACTGTCACATAACAGCACTAACACAATTGTTTCGTGTCTACCTATGTTTCGCCGTACACTCCCACTGAAATCCACGCTACAAAGTTTTCTCTTACCGGTTTCAGTACGCGACGGTCTTTGACGTATAGTGTGAACCAACCTTTAATTTTTCGAAGCGGAATAAAAAATCGAACAACGATAAGGATATGAAGTTAATCAAAAACTTTTTATTTCTTCGAAGTAACAATTGATTTATTTGACAAACGACGAATTTCCTGCCGAGACGATCAACGCTCTACAAATTTTTTTTCATGTTTTCCAAAGACGATCGCGCTTTGATAATATTCTTATTATCGTTCTTTAAAGATAGCGTCGAATTAACTAGCTATATTATCGACTTGATCCAATCCTTATATTGGAAAACATCGGTAAAGACATCGGGACTTCCAGAAATCATTCGACCCGAACTCCAAGTGCCGATACCGATGAGGTAATCGTCGAGGATAATGGGATTTCCTGATTCGTCCCGGATAAAGAATTCGGTCTCGGAGTACAAGGTGCAGAATTGTTTGTCGGGAATCGATTTTTTGTAGAATTTTTGACACGAATCGAGAGAAATTATTTTCTCGAATTGGATGTGAAGAACGTTTGGTATGTTTCTTGAATTTTTACTGGTACCCCAACCCCTTATAGCGACTAACGTACCTTCCACGGGTATTAATCTTCGATCGCTCAGCTTTGCTACTCGCCTCGTCGCGTCGAATACGAACGGCTTTCTAACTCTTATCAGAGCGATGTCATTAACGAATTCGTTGGTTCTCGTTGTCGCGAAATCTTTGTGAATAATGATATTGGAAACGTCGTGTTGCGAGCCACCTCTTGTACGATCGTCCGTACCAGCGAGGATGTAGTAAGATTTCATGTCGTCTGGACGAGTGATACAGTTTGCCGCGGTAATGATCCAATCCTTCGATATTATCGTTCCAGCGCAGCGTCCGAAGCTTTCCTTTGCGTTCTTCCGCATTTGCAGACTAACCACGAAAGGTAAGGAGCGTACATTGACTGCGGTATGGGCGCAATTTGCATTACCTGTGGACAACGAGGCGAATACGAAATTGGAATAATATTCGTTGTCGATTTAGCGAAGATCGGTAAGAGATAGAGAGAGGGAGAGAAAGAGATAAATATCGCAAGCTCGGGCCAATAAGATTGGCGATCGATTACTTACCGATTGCGACTATCGCCACGATCACCAAAAACTTCAACATTTTTTCGTTCTATCGCAAAGACTCGTTTATAACAAGATCTTGTGGCAATGACTGCAATGACTTCTGTCGAAATATTGTGCGCGGGTGAATTTGGATATATAGCAGAAAAATGTAGGGAAGGGTAGAGATGAACGTTCTACGATTGGCTGCCAAGTCGTTTCTAACTTCACGTTATTAAATTAATCGGTGTTTAATTTCGCTTCGTTAACCATGGACACTAATATTTCCATTTGTTAACGCTTATCTGTTCATAGCGATAAATCGTCCGAATTATAGCAGAAGTTTTCATATCTCGCTGAAGGTAATTTATAAATGAGATAAACTGTATCATCGCTTCTCATTAACAAGATTTATTGCGATCGAGACCGATCTTCGTTTTACAAACGTCGCGTTGTTATAAAATCGACATTGATTATCGTTTTTCAAGGATGACGTTTGATTGAGAACGCTCGATGGATATTTTTAAGCGTCGTTTACTTAGCCGCCATTGTTGTCTTGATCCAATCGCGATATTGAGAAATATCGGTAAAGATATCCGGTCTTCTGGTACCCGCGCTCCAAGTGCTGATACCAACGAGACGTTCGTTCACGACGATCGGATTTCCGCGTTCGTGACGAGTGAAGAATTCGGTTATTTCGTGGCTCGCGCAGAATTGTTTAGGCTGAATGCGTTGCTCGTAGTATTTTTGACAATCCTCGTTCGACATTGTTTTCTCGTTCATGACGTAAAGAATATTGAGTGCGTCTTTGGAACGAGCGCTGTAACCCCAACCGCTTGAAACCGCTGCTGTTCCAGCCTTGGCCGTTTCATCGCTAAGTTCTGCGATTTTTCGCGTGTTATCGAGGACGAAGTTAGTATTGACTTTTATCAAAGCGATGTCGTTCACGTACGTGCCCGTTTTCGATGCTGCAAAATCTTTGTGCTTGACGATCTTGGAAACTCCGTAAGTCGAACCGGGTTTGTTACGATCGTCCGTACCAGCGACGATCGCGTAAGATTTCGGGGCGATCGGATCGTTTATACAACTCGCTGCGGTCACGATCCAATCTTTTGCGATTATACTTCCGGCGCAGAATCCTTCCCTCTTTCCAGAGGGATCGTGTAGTTTCTGCACGCTAACGATGTAAGGAGCGGAAGTGATTGTATTAAGGATCTGCGCGCAATTAGCGTTATCTGCGTCAAGGAAGAAATGAAAAATTAGAATAATATTCGATTCGATTCGACCGAAAATCGGCAGAAATCGGCAGGATAAATAGAAAAATATTGCGATCTTGCGCTAGCAGGTAACAATGTTTTACTTACCGATAGTGGCTAGGGCCACTAAGACCAAAAACTTCAGCATTTTTTTGCGTTACTTCTCGGAGGATCGTTGGGTACAGTCGCAACTCGTTGTAGATGTCGCTATTGCCCGTGTCTGTCTTTTATATTCGCCAAATATGTACTTCCCAGAATCCGCTCCGTTATATATTCTAATTCTGTTTTGTTATATAATATTTAGTTTTCTAAAACGAACACTCGTCTATCGGACTCGTTCATCATTGGCGTTTTTTTTTTCCAAGAAATTCGTTTTGTGCCGATAAATTATTGGCCGAAGAATATTCGACCGAAGAAGATTTATGATTTCCGATTATTTTAAAAAATAACGATTTGAATCCAAACTGTGTATATATATAGATGGTAAATAGTTCTTCAATTTACGAGTTCTTCCTTTTATCTATTATTACGCAATTCTCGTATATTCGAGGATTTTCGAAATGTCGTTTCGAATTACGCGCCTTTCGACTTCGGCAGCGCGGGATTGCGCGCGCATGTGCGCATCGCAGCGCTGCCAGCGCAAGTCGAAGTTACACGATACGGAGTTTGAATTAGAACCGCGTATCGGCTGAGCGAAGAACGGAGTGAACGCGATCGACGTATGACACGAGAAAAGTTCCTAGAGAAACGAGAACTTGAGATTCGTAACTTAAATTCGTACTTTACCGCGTGTAAGCGTATTGTGGCAGGTCGGATCATTGCTGAGAGTAACTGAAAGATGATCGATTTCGTCTTTCGAGTCTCTCAAGGACATTCGTTTAACTTTTGAAAAATCGAAGCGATTCCGGCTTCGTCCGTCTTGTCAGAAAGTCGCCAAAAAAAATCGCAGTCTCTCTTCGTCGCTGTTCAAGAACGAGCGTTTAGGTAAAAACTTTCTCATGGCGAAAGAAAAAACAATATTTATATATGTACAGCGTGTGTAAAATGATATTGTCCTTTTGAAATAGGACACCCGGTACATCCTTCATCCTTTCCAAAGGAGACGCCCGGTCGAACTTGATGCTTTTCGCATTAGACACGCGGTATACTTCCCCTCCTCTTCTCTCCCCCCTCTCCGCGATTCTTATACACGGTCGCGGCCGAGGAATTTTTTTATTATACACTCGCATGTCTATACATATAGAAAGACAGAGAGAGAGAGAGAGAGAGAGAGAGAGATCTCTCTTTCTCTGGCACAAACCGTATCCCTCTTCGCACTACGTGTGTGTACCAAAGTCTCCGAGGTATGTATTGCGTAAGAACGGTTACGTGAAGGTAGAGTCTCGAAGCAGGAGTAGGAGTGCCGCTAGTAACCTTGAGAACTCGCTGAGTAAAACGCCATGCGATGGCACGTCTCTGTAGCATCTTATAGCTTATACTATACACCCGTCATATATATATGTATATATACAGGGTGAATTTCATAAGTTGTAAGCGACTTTATTTTAAGCTAGATGTGATCATTACAAACAAAAGTTGCAGATATACATTGGGGATATTTTTAATATTTTACGAGATATACGTTTTTAAAGTCGGTCCAATCAGAGCGCGCGGAGAAGCGTTGGAGTCGCCCATTCCAGCCCTAGCAGCCCAATGTCCGACAAATAAAAATGCCTGCGGAATAATATAATAAATAAAATTGACTGCTCTGAATTTTGCAACCCCAAATGTAACGCCCTACAATGTGCTATCTCTACGACTAGAGCAGAAGTGGGTGGTTCCAACGCTTCTCGGTGCACTCTGATTGGACCAACTTTAAAAATTGATATCTCGTAAACTATTAAAAATATCCCTAATGTATATTTGGAATTTTTGTTTATAATGATCCAATCTACCTTAGAATAAAGTCGATTACACCTTATGAAATTCACCCTATATATATATTATGCCAACCTATTATGTACGAATATATATCTATATCTATATACATGTAATACTGTATGACTCTCTTACGCGAATGTGTGAATTCGAAAATACACTCGGCGATGCGCATATAGAATGCATTGAATCGTAATCTCCTATCGCTTTTCACAGCCTTTATACATCGCAATATATATGGAAAAATGGCTCTCTCATGGCGCATCGAATAAATTCAATAATGCAAATACAAAAAAGAAATGGAAAAAATTGATACGAATTTTCGATTACATTTTTAAGATCGAAAGGATCGAACTCGATGTAACGATATCGATAATGATAACATGATAATGGTGCTTGAAGCAGTGCACGTCACTATTAATAATCGGTTACGATAATGTATCTGCCTCGTAGCATAATGCAACTGGTAATACGATGCGTCGTACACTGCGCTACGTAATTATGCAATATGTTGCGAAGGGTCTCGGCATATATATATATATATATATATATATATATATATACATACGCTTGCAACAACACACGGTTGGTTCATTGATCCGATATCAACAGAATGGAAAGTTCAGGAAACTCCTGCATCAGGGCTAATAGTTTCTACATAACTGTACTACATATACTGTACTATATATATATATATAAATAGAATATTTAAATATTATAATTATATATTTTAGTATTCTAATTATCACAATTTAATATTATAAAACATATATATAAACTTAATATTTAGAAATTGTAATTCTAATTATATAAATTATTATTATTATTATTATTATTATTATTATTATTATATAAATTATATATGATTATTTTTATATAATTAAATACTATATATATATATACACTTTTAGTTATTAATTTGATAAGTGCAGGTATAGCGAATTGCACGTGTGCTAATTTTGGATTTTTTTTTCTCACTCTGGGAGTGTCCGCGACACGATGAATCGCCTCACTTGCGCGATATACACACACATATATATATATGCATACGTATGTATCGATATGAGAGACAGTCTACATTATACGTATATGTATATATATATATATATATATATATATATATATATACACATATAAACTTATTATATAAAAAAATCCAAAATTAGCACACGTGCAATATATATATATATATATATATATATATATATACACACATATAAACTCGCACACCTTGGTTCTCCCAAACGCCGCTCAGTCACTCTTCCACCGCGCGACGTTCGTCGCACTCGGTCTCACTCCTTCGCTTTGCCCTTAGTCGTCCCCGCCGCTCCACTACCGCACGCCGCCGCTCGAGACGCGATCACGGGTCTCGCATAGCCATTCGCTCAGTGCGGCACTACGCGCAGACTCGTGAACACGCGTTTCTCAGCGCGCTCCCCCGCTTTTTTACGTGTACGCGCCGCGTGTGTATATGTGCGCGTATGTATGCCCGAGTGTGTGCTAATCGCGCGTGCGTGCCTGTGTGAGTGTATGTGCGCGCGCACCACTCGTGTTACGCCCGATGCGCGCAGGTACAAACATCAACAACGACGACGAGGCTAAGCAGGCCGACGCGAATATAACGCCATGTAAACTTCTACTACGAATCTGTCTATTTGTCCT
>JAPYZT010004348.1:0-13851 GCA_030522965.1 Tryphoninae sp. A BG-2022a | reverse complement strand
TATATATATATATATATATATATATATATATAGCTCGCATCGTATAGTAAATTGTGCAACGACCATTTTTTCGTTCCCTCGGTAACTATGGAAATCGTATCTTCGCAGGGGACGATACTGCGTCGTCTGATTACTCACGACCGTAACTACTTGACAGTAGAAATGCACGTCGTGGTCGGACAAATCTTTGGGAAACCCCCTGGAAGATTAAAAATTAATTATTTGCTTTTATAAAAGTATGATTTTTTCGTTTTTAATTGTGTCTCGTGGTCTTCCAATGTTATAAATATGTTTTTGGTTATAACTTGTTTTTATATTGGAAATATTTGCAAAAAAATATCACTCGATGTTTATTCTTTTTTTGGAAATTTGCAACTACTAATGGAAAATGTGGAATAAAAATTGACTAGCGGGTTGTTATTTTGGATATTAAGTTTAGCTAAGATTGATCAGAGAAATTGGTTAAAAAATTTCTATTGATGATTTTTATGATATTTTGTCAACTTTCTAGAATGTTGAAAAATGGAAAGTGAGGAAGAAATGTATAAACCGTTACACTGAATTGAATTTATGAACCGTGTAAACCGCTATTCGCTTCGTTAATGAGGAAGAGGAAATCGAGAAGACCATTACCCGTAGAGAGCATTATGTGAAAATAAAGATTACGAAGAAGTGGAGTGCAAATTTCAATTAATAAGATATTTTTCCGCTTATTTATTCCAATGGAGAAAAGAAAATCACAGTAATTTAATCTTCCCTTGACTCTGGCACATCATTATTCTTTTCCCTCGGTGTATCTAATTGTAAAACAAGTTATTAACACATGTCTGACCCAATCTTGGTCATAACTACTGCAAATAAATTTCTACAACATTTCTCCAATTCGCCAATAATTCTATAAATAAAAATCACAAAATAAACAAAAAATATATACTCCGCAATATCACAGTAATATGCAACAAATAAATAAATATCCTACGATGATTATTATTAAATTAATTACAATTAAATTATAATTAAAATCTGAGGAATTAATGTTTCGTCTAATCTAACCGTACGATCTATGAATATCCTAGTGCAAACAATCTACCCTTAATTAATTCCTCGATCGTTGCCCATTATAAAACAACAATTATCGAAGATTTTGAAATTAATTACAAATTTTTATTTATCACAGTAATTTATTCTCCCCTGGATTCTGGCACATCATTATTTTTGCCCTCGGTATATCTAAATGTAAGACAAGCTATCAACACGTGTCTGACCCAATCTTACACATAACTACTGCAGATAAATTCCTACAACATTTCTCCAATTCTCCAATAATTCTATAAATAAAAATCATAAAATATATAAAAAATATCTACGCTACAATATCACAATAAAAAAACAACAAACAAATATCCAACGATAATTATTATTAAATTAATTACAATTAAATTATAATTAAAATCTTATCAATTAATTTCTCTTCTAATCAAACCCTACAATCTATAAATATCGCTAAGAATCATACCCTTAATTAATACCTCGATCATTATCCATTGTAAAAAACAATTACCAAAGATTTTGAAATTAATTACAAATTTTAATTACTCTATTAATTCATCGTTAATTAGAGATAGAAGAGGAGAGAAAAATTGTCGAGTACTTTTTGCACAAACTGGGCGGAGCTCGAAATGACGGGAGTTTCGATGAACCGAGTTAAACCAGGATTCGTAACAGGAGGGGACACACGGTGGAGAGAACCAGAAAGACGGTCGATATAGCCAGCATTCAAGCGGCCAAGGGACGGAGCTTTGCTCGGTGTACCAATGCACATTGGGGATGGCGTATGTCTTGTCGTTTTCTCCCCTCTCTATTCAGACCCGTCTAATTGTATCGTATATCCCGTTTAGGATTAGATGGCCGCTTAGCCACCCTTTCCTTATACGCCTCCTTCGCCCCATCGCCGTATTAATACATGGTACACGAAACGACAGCTTTTAGCTGGCATGTTTCTCAAACAATGCATAACATATTTGGCACGTTTTCTACACGATAATACCAACTGTCGGAACTGACCTATTTAACTCGTGGATAAATATCGTCTTCGGCAACGACTAAAATAAAAGAATGTTTTTCCTTTTAATCGACCAAGTTTCCATCTTTACGAGGTTGGACGATGGTTTGGAAAAGTAAGTTCTAAAGTGAAAGTCATTGGAACGATGTTGAGTTGGAATTTTATTTTCAATTGTGCTCTTTATTTAGTTTCATCCTCAAGTTCAAGTTTTGAGGATATTTAAGCTCGGATTTGGTGTTATTTTCTTTTTAAGTTTGTATTCAAGTTTGAATGGAAGTTTGAATTTAAATTGAAGGTCGAGTTAAAACGTGAGTTGAAACTCGAGTTTTTGGTTAAGTTTGTACTTAAGCTCGGTTTTAGAACTAAGTTAAGTTCGAGCTTGACTTCTTCTTGATATTCGTACGCAATTTTTAATTCTAATTAAGATTAATATTGATACGAAAATTCAGCTTAAATAATTTAAAAAATAAATTAAAAATGAATCTTAGTTCAAATTTTAAATCAAAATTCACTCAGGACTCCCAAGTTTCAATTAATTTTGCGACATCCAACAATCACAAATAATTACAATCAAAATACATTTTTCATTACAAAATACATTTTTGTGATTTTTTATGTCTTTGATTTACAATGTTCTAATTGTAACCAAAATATTAAAAATCAAAAGAATTACCAAAATGTATTTTGCAAATTACAAAAATGTATTTTAATACTTTGCAATATTTATTTAATATCATTATTATTTTTACATCTTACAATATTTTCTTTCTTATATAATTTCTTTCTAATTCAATATCTTTTAATATTTTTATTGAAATAAAATTTCGATAATAATTCAAAATTATATTATCCAATAACGATTCAAATATTTTTAAATATCAAGAATAATTATTTCAAATCAAAAACATAATTACAAAAATAAATTTGAACATCTCGTAATATTATTAATATGTCTATCATAATCAAAATATTACAAATCAAAAACATAAATAATATTACATAACCACTAATACACATAAAGCTAGTTCGAGAATTTCGATTTTATCGATTTAAACAAAAATTCCATTTCTAAGACGTCGACGATGTTCGGACGTTTTAACGACGATGTCGTGTGTAGTCCGAGTTTCACGAGGAGCGAACATGTCGAGAACGTTTATTCTCAAATTTTTGCTACCTGTTACTGAACCATCTTTCGGATCGATACAGAGTTGAATAGAGGGCGTGTGCGAGGGCAAAGGGGTATACTGATGATGATGGCTGTACAGCTATGTGGGGGTGTGGGGGGGGGGGGGGGGGGGGGGGGGGGGGGGGGGGGGGGGGGGGGGGGGGGGGGGGGGGGGGGGGGGGGGAGAGAGAGAGAGAGCGAGAGAGAGAGAGAGAGGAATATAAACTTAAATTAATTACAAGCCAGGCGTGGTAGCCGCCATTAATAACCTGTCGTTCGATATAATAGCAGGAGGGAATTAGTGAGATTCTTTTGAGCTTTTACGGCTTTACGGATATAATGTACGAAGATAAAAGAAGAAAAAGGAAAACGAACAAGAATAACAAATAAAAAAAAAGTTCGCTGTCGTTTAACTTTGTGCAATGAATCGGATGTTTTTCGCGAAACTAAATAAAAGGTGGACGTAAAAGTATAAAGCCATCGTCGTACGTGTTCACACAAAAAAGAATGTTCTATTATAAAAAGAAAAATGAAAAAAAAAAAAAAAAAAAAGAAAACAAACGAGTTTTTGTTTCGTGGCGAGGATTAAAGAAAAACATTTATTTCTCATCGTTGCAAGGATTAAAAAGTAACTTTTTCCCAGGGCAAGGACAACGAATTTTTACTCAGGTGGCTGGGATTAAGGAAAGGATACTTTCGGAAAATAAAAATTTCCTTTTTATTTTCGACTCGAGTAAAGGATAAGAAACTATTCGTTTTCTTTTTTTTTTTCTTTTTTCAAGCGTTAGGATAAAGCAACCATTTTCCTGTCGCGAAAATAAGTTATTTTCCGGCGTCAGGATAATAATAAAAACAAGAAGATTTTTTCACTGTCACGAGAAGGAGAGAAGGATTTTTTGTTTGTTTTCGTAGCTCGAGAGTAAAAAATTGTCGTTTTTCTTTGACGAATTGTACTTTTTCTTCGACGACGGGATAAACAACCATTATTCACGCGATGTACGAATGAAAAACAACGTTTTTCCTTTTTTACTGGTGTTAGTGTTAAATAAGAAACACAAATTTGTTATACGTGCCACAAAGTACGAGAGACTTTATTTTCAAGCGGGAGGATGAAAAAAAAGAAGAAGGAGAAAATTTCTTTTCCACGCTTCTTTCTGGACGAAATCTTCTTAGTACGCTCTCGTACTTTAGTTACCCTGTGACTCTTTCCTCGCAACGATCTCCGCTTTTACCCGATGATCGATCTACTCGAGACGCTATCGTCTCTTTAAACATTTTTCAACCACGTCGCGTGCTTTCTTCTTCTTCTTTCTTTTTTCCCTGTGACGATCCGGGTCCAAGTTTTCTATCGCTCGCGGTACAGAGACGCATTGGCGAATGAAAAAAGAAAGTTCGACGCGAATATTTTCCACAAAGCCCTCTCACGAATTTGTGCCCTGTCTTCCTTTGCCCGGTCGTAAAGCTCGAGGGCAAAAGAGAAGGGGAAATAATTTGTCGGGGTGAAACGGGGACGGAACGTACGTAAATGTATAAAGATTGTAATAAAATCATGAAGTTGGTAAGTTTTGATATCGCTTCGAGAGACTTTTCGTTGTGGGTGAATGCAAATTTGGCTCTTCATACTGGACGAATTTCGTAATTCAAACCGGTGGAATGAATTCGAACTTCGTTCGACGTGTATGAGCTCGTGACAAATTGTAAGGGGTCTCATCGAGGAGAACGTGCTGGGTGGGACTCGGATGGAACGAGACTGTGGAACTCACGGTACAAGCTTGGCTATCGTGATTCATATCCTATAAAGCTTATATTAATAAGAGGCGAGTCAATTTAATATTGTCGCTTGCGTCGGAATGAATTTATACGGGAATATATATGTTTGAATCATTATCGGGTTGGTGAAGTCGGAGGTAAATTCAAATTTAATTAAGAATTATTACGATTTATGTGAGTAGGAATGCTTACATTTGTATGTGAGTGAGAATACTTACATTTTATATGAGTAAGAATACTTACACTTTGTGAGTAAGAATACTTATATTTTATGTGAATAAGAATATTTACATTTTATGTGAGTAAGAATACTTACTTTTTGTGTGAGTAAGAATACTTACTTTTTTATGTGAGTAAGGATACTTACTTTTTTGTATGTAAGAATACTTACTTTTTTGTGTGTAAGAATACTTACATTTTATGTGAGTAAGAATACTTACTTTTTTGTATGTAAGAATACTTACTTTTTTGTGTGTAAGAATACTTACATTTTATGTGAGTAAGAATACTTACTTTTTATGTGAGTAAGAATACTTATATTTTTTGTGAGTAAGAATATTTACTTTTTTGTGAGGAAGAATACTTATATTTTATGTGAATAAGAATATTTACATTTTATGTGAGTAAGCGTACTTACTTTTTTATGAGTAAGAATACTTGCATTTTATGTGAGTAAGCATAATTATTTTATTGTGAGTAAAAATACTTACATTTTATGCGAGTAAGAATAATTACTTTTTTGTGAGTAAAAATACTTATATTTTATGTGAGTAAGAATACTTACATTTTATGTGAGTAAGAATAATTACTTTTTTGTGATTAAGAATACTTACATTTTATATGAGTAAGAATACTTACATTTTGTGTGAATAAGAATACTTACTTTTTTGTGAGCAAAATTAATTACATTTTGTGTGGGTAAGAATAATAACATTTCGTGCAGATTCTCGCATATTTTCACAGATACTCACAGATTCTTACAATTACTCATAAATACTCACGTATATTTGCAAGTACTCATAAATACTTACGAATACTCGTAGATACTCAGGACTTCTAACAAATACTCCGTATCATAACTGTAACAGTAACCGTACGAGTGGCAGTTTCAATTACCGATTAAAATTATTACCGATATATCTGTAGAATGTGTGTTCGCGACATAATTGAAAGATGATTGAAAAATAAATTGATTACCATATAGATTTGTTCCGTTGAGGAAGTATATAACGTGTAATATCAAACGCGCGGGAACTACAATGGAAAAACTTTTGCAATATCTGAAAGCTTCTCCTACGAATCTCGATGATCGTCAATATAGCTTTTTTTGTTCCCCTCGTACATTTCAAACGGAATATCACGATGTCAACCTTTTACCGTATCGAGATATTGCCATCAAAACCAACGATATCTTCCCACAGTGAACGAACAATCTTCAAATTGATTATTTATCAATCGCATACATCTCAAACATTCAAATTAAAAATCAACCGATATAACGAGAAAAAAAATTGACAATTATAACGACACAATCAAACAGTCACGATCGCCTCGTTTAATTTCTACCTCGTTAAAACGAACATTCTTTTTATTCTTAAAAATTTATTTGTTCTTCGATTCAGGTCGAAACTGTCGGGATTTTTAATTGCCCGGATTACAAGAACTATTTCTTCGTTCTTTTCTTTTCTTCGTAGAAAACAAGGCTCGCTGAGCAAATGCGTGAGTACGAAGGAGTCGGTTGAGATGAAAAGGAAAAGGAACAAAAAGGAAAGTATTTCCGCGCTGAGGCAAACGAACGACTAACAAGAAAACTCTGTTGTGTTAAGGAGTGGCGATGCTTCAGTTGCTTTTGATGAGGAAAGCTAGAAATAAGAGAAGCTCCAAGAGCGACGATAATTATCGACCCCAAGGGACGCGAGAGGTGGTAAACGCGTCTCTCGTTTTCTCTCTTTCTCTTTCTCTCTCTCTCTCTCTCTCTCTCTCTTTCTCTCTCTTTCCCTCTTACTCTCTTACTCTCTTACTCCTCCGTATCATCTCCACTCCTCTCGTGTACTACGTACGTCCTATTTTCGAATGACCTCGCCTCATTCCATCAACACCCTGGATAATTGAAAAATGGTTCGCCGCATATTTTATCAATATCGTACATTCTCTCCCCCTTTTATCTTCGTAGCTCAATTTTTTCAATATAAACTCATCCGCGTCTTTCCGAGCCCGTGGACTTTTTTTCTTTCTACGACGTAGGTACGTATAGGACGAAGTATCGAGAAACATTGAGAACATTGCGTTAGAACAACGAGAAGGAAAAATACATTCTCCAGTTTGAGTCGAAAAAAGTCGACTTTCATTTTGTTTTTCACATTTTCAAAGTCAAGGTCGAATTTAAGCTCGACGACAAGGTCGACTTTAATTTTCAAGTTATATTTCAGTTCGAGCTTAATTATTTAATTAGCAATGTTTCAAGTATTTTGAGGTTATCAGAAATTTGGAGTTTGCAAGCTCTCAAAAGCTACAAACTTTTCGACATTGAGAGCTTTCCAGTTCAATCAGCTTGAAAATCCTAGACTCGAGAACATTCGAGCTTCGGTATTTTTGAGAACGTTATTTTGAAGAGATGTTTTTGGCATGCGCTCGGTTGAGCTTGCGAGCTTTTTGCTCGTCAGATTTTTCGGCTTGCAGGTTTGCGAGTTCATTTCGCATTTGCATACTTCCCACCTTGTAGGGTTTTAAGCTCGTGGAATTTTTTGAACCTCTGGATTATTCGAGCTTGCAAAGCATTTTGTCTGCATGTCCGAACTTTTGAGCTTTCGACTATTCGTTTTTCGCATTTAAAAACTTATTCCATATACGCAAAGATGATTTTTTAAGTTTATATCTCAGTATGCAGCTTTTGTTTAAAGCTCGGTACGAGGTTTCGAGCTTAGTCTCGGTTCTATAAAGATATGATAATAAAAATGGAGGGAACACTGCCACCGAGAGGATGATCCTTTGCCTTTTCCATGGTTACGATCTCTCAAGTGCGTTGCGCTCTAATAATTTTCACGAAAGTGAATTTCAAAGGAGCAAACTACATGAACCGTGACAGCGTACTCGACTGCGGTTGTGGTCTCGCTTGCACCATTATTAAAAAGTAAAAAAAAAGGAGAATCGTTCTCCAAAAAAAAATCGAGAAAATTTTGTGCATCGCGAAATACCAAATGCACTTTCGAGTGTTTTTTTTTATTCCTCGCTTTATTATAAGTTCCGTGATATATCGCATTCGCCAAGAAATAATAATCTTTAAAGTTTCTTAAGCGAATATTTCTGGATGACTGATAAAGAAAATGGACCAGAGAACGAACAAAGGAACAATTTTGCGATTACGACTGAGATTTAATTCGACAACCGTGAGCTTTTTTTTCTTTACTCGCGTGCATTGTTGAATGCTCTTCGGCGTGTAAATAGAGAGAGAGAGAGAGAGAGAGAGAGGGAGGGAGAGAGAAAGAGCGAGGAAGCGTGAGGGATATCTCCTTTCTCTCGACTTTCTTGCTCTATTGGATTTGTACCAGGAAAATAGAGCAAGAGTCGTGCAAACCACTCCGTTCCAGTTTTTCATCGAGGTCAAGTGCAACATGTCGACCAGTGATAGCATGCATAGAGCACGGTTAGTGCCGGTAAAACAAGAAAAAACGAGGAAAAAAGAACAAAAAATTGAAGCTGCAAAATAAAAAAGAAATATGTCGATTCACCTCTCTGCTATTTCACCCTCGAGAACTCGATGAGCGGAAGGGACGAAAAAACGTTCGCGTTTACAGAAGATCGCACTGCGGAATTATAAGTATGACGCTTTTGTTTATAGAGGACGACCTGATGAAAGTTTCTGGAATCGTCGGTTGGCCAATTTCCAACTGTTTAAAAAAATCAAATTTTCTTATGATTAATCATTTTTTTTTGTACTATATCAAATTGTATGTACCAGTTCGTTCGCGTAAAACCAGATCTATAAATCTTCAAGGTTCTGAAATTCCATATTTCTCTTGGTCCCATCCTCATTTGTATTCCATCCTGCATCGATTTCTTTCTACGTCGTCAGTATCCACGTAGCGGTTTGTGTGGTATAATAACATTGGGGTAATGGCGATCGCATAAGCGCAACGTAATACTTTCCCAAGAATATTTTCCTCTTCGTTTTGTCTCGAGGATAATAAAATGACAGCTAGATAAGTTTTTCTGTTTAATCCTGACGAGAGAAGTCTTGCATGAAACAGGAAAATTTATTTGTTTGCTTCTGAAGGAAATGAAAGTTAAATTTATGAACTATATTGAAACGTTGAAACACTGAAAAACGTGGAGGGTGATATGTATGAAAAAGAAAATAGTGATTCATGGATAAGATTATTAAAATGTCGTCTCTAGGTGCTTAAAAAAGATTGATATCATTTATTCATTGTTTAACTAGAATTTGTTCAAAGGCAAGTAGTTTTCATTCTCTGGTGATCCACATTACCCCATACTTTCCTTCGTATTCAAATATCTGTGCGTGTAAAGACGGTTCCGAAGTGTCAGTTTAGTTGGACGTGCACGGAATTCCTCAGCAATGGATTCACGTTATGAATTTCCGGAGCACGAAGATAGAAGCCCGTTATGTAAAGAAGGATTATTAGAACTTTGATCCGAATTTCAAAAATGCCCAGTTTTTTATACGTAGCATGAGGTTTTTTACGAAGAATTCTTGATTTCTCTTACGGAAAGGCTTGATCTTGGAAGAGGTTATCCACATTTTGACCTAATGTTGATCAAACTTCTAGTTATTTTAACTAAGTAGCTAGTTTTTTGAGCTAGGGTATCAAGTTTTCTACTAACAATCCTCAATTCCATTTGGAAGAATCAGATTTCCTAAAAAAAACCGTTGATCAGCTTCTTGATTCGAGGAACATGATCCGTACTCCAGACGTGGGTAGAAAATGTTCAAGTTTTTCAACTTACTACTTAATATCCCACCTAGTATTCCCTAATTTCCTATTGCAAATACAAAATTTCTAAACAAAATCCTTGATTATTTCCATAAATCCAGAATCATACCCCAGATTCCGCCTAAACGCTCTAGATTCCCATTTGATCTCCATCAAACTTCAACTATCTCAACTGAATCTCAATGTTTTCACCTACATCGCCACGTTTTCCACCAGCAACCTTTAATCATCTGGTATAAATCCAGATTTTAATCTCAATAACTAAGATTTCTATGATTCCGATGGAAATATCTGATTATTTCAACTCTATTACAATTTTTTCACCTGTCTCTCCACATTTTCGACCAAAATCCTCCAACTAATTGAATTTTCTAAGAAATCTCACCGAATGTTTTATACCCTGCTCTCCATCATGATGACAAAAACTTGATTAAGGATTCCCGAGTACAATTCCCATCGCAGCTTCGAAATTTGAATTAAGAAAAACGCCCATAAATTCATACGCTCTACTAAAACCATGATAACTATCGCGAATCCGAGCGTACGCACCCGTTGGTAATAGCGCATAAGGGGTACTACAAGCGAGGAATCCGCCATTGTCGGTTAACGGGACCATTACCGAAATTAATGGTATACGGGCGTTCGCACAGATCGGACAACCTATATACGTACATATATACGTCTAGTGGTATATATGTATATATATATATATATATATATATATATATATATATATATATATACATATATAGAGTTCCAACCCTAAACGAGGCGGATGGAAACTGAAGAACGACCGACAGGCTAAGGTATAAAGCCTCTGTGTACAACCCCCTCGTCACCGACCTCCTAGCTCGTATCGAGCAACGTAGCACTTGCTTCTGATTAAAAATTCTCATCCGGAGCATCGATTTTCTCTCCTCTCTACCACGTACCTCTCGTATTACATACGCGATGATGATGAGAAGTTCATACGGTTGAAGAGAACTCAACGCGAAACGAATTGTATTCAATCCAACTCCGCTGAGGGATGCCCGTCGTTATTTCAGGACGAAAAAAAAAAGACTGGAAAACCAACAAAACAACGCAAATGAAGATCTTCCTGCAATCTTTATTACAGAAACGTCTTTTTGTAGATTCATTCAATGCTATGCAAGCAAAGGGTGCGAGGTATTGTTTTAAAGGAAATGAACAAAAAAAAAATCTGAACACACACAAAGCAACGCGGTATAGCGAATATTCTTGTCCTATTTCTTTCCCACGTTTCTCAGTAACATGACGTTGACGAACCCAGATTGACAAATGAGCTGGTATGGAGGAAAAAGTAAAATGAAAATCTATTTTCCAATATGATTTTCTTCGCTTGAGATACAACAATGTATATATATATATATATATATATATATATATATATATATATATACTTTTATATATAACTATATTTATACATTTATACTATATATATAGAAGAAAAAGTATATATATTTTTTTTTCTTTTTCTCGTATCTCCGATCAGTATTTTCCGCCCTCTAGCTCGAGAATCGGCGTGTCGATGTTGCCCGTGGAAAATCTATATCAATACGAATTTATTCAAGAACGGAAATCGATATAGATGTCTGTAAAAGGACGAACGGATACTTGACCGAGATTCGAGAAAGCGTCTTTCTCTCGAGACACGTATCAACGTTCCTCGTGTCTCGACCACGATGGCATGAACACTATCGGAACATCCGAGATTCCTTTTATCGGTCGTGATGACTGATGTTGCCTGTATAGAAAGGACCTTGTCGTTCGACAGATCAATATGAGGACAGGTATAGGGATGGGGGTTGCTCTTTGAGGGTAAAAGGCGTCTAAGGGTTGTTCCATCAGAGGGATGATTTTGGCTCGCAGGACGAAGGATCTGTTATGCAACGTCATTTGACGTTGTTCGACTCGAACGAGGCTTCTACAAATTGCACGGGAGCGAACGTGAACGAAGGGTGGTTTTGCCATCTGGGAATCAGGTGGAAAGGTCAATTTCTCGTTTTATGGTTCGCCATCGATGGCTTCGTGTCGTTTGCCTTTTACGATCTTCGCTCTTCGCTTCTTCCGCCTTGAAACGACGAGAATTATTGAGGGGCTCCTCATCCTTTATTAAGACCTTGCTATATCCTATCTTTCCGTGGTAAAATGAAATATTAATTAGAGAAAAGACGACCTTATCGATTTTTTGACATCGATTGTTGAGATTGAATCGCTTTTTATCGGAACTTGAGTCAAATTGAGTTCAATGTCGTTAGCGTAATCTTATTGTCCATTTGATTTTTTTTTAATTGCACAATCGCGTTTCGAGAGATCTTTGAAGACGTTCCACTTGAGTTAGAAATAAAAAACATTTTTTTAAACTTTTTTTTTAATAAAACGTCGGGAATTAAGAACGCGCATCTTTCTAATAAAAAAATATTGATTATCGGATAATCGATTAAAATTTGTTGAACTACTTGTTAATGGATTATTTTTCATTATTATTATTATCAATCTGTGTCCAATTGATCTTTAATTTTGATTATTATTATGCATTTGTTATTTCTAAAGTTTCATGTTATTCGCATTTCTTGAATTAAAAAAAAACCTCAGAATGTGACGCAATATCCAAGAACTCAATCTGCACAAGGGGTGACTAGCTCCAATAATATACATGTTTTATTTAAGCTATTGTATCTTTTCTTTGCTCTCAGAAAGCTCAGTTTTTCGCATAAATGGTAGGGAAAAAAGCGTTCGATTTCTCGCATCCGCACGACCCTTTGGGGCGGGGAAAAAGTTACCCTTGCTAGGGGAGTGAAATTCCGGAAGGGGCAAAAAGAAAAACAAAACGAGAAGAGGATAAAAGCTATAAGATGAAGAAAAAAAAGCATAAGCAGAAGGAACATTGAAGCTTCCATAGAGAGATTGCTGACCGTCGAGAAAAAAGGGAAAGGGAGATCGCTCATGGAATGACTGAAGGGTACGAAGGTTATATGTATCTATTTTTTTTTGGTTTCGGGCCGAAGGAAAGACGAGCGTTGGTTTCGCAATGGCGGGAGAGGGAGAGAGAAAGTGTACCAGCAACATGTGGCTCTCGCAAAAGAGGTCGATATCGTACGTTGTCTCGAACCGAAACATGTCTTTTCCTCCACCCAGCCGGTTTTCCCTTTCTCACTATTTTCCCTCTTCGTCTTCCTCCCACCCCGAACCTTCTCGTCCTGGTAACATCTCCCTTTCGACCTTTCCCATATTCGCCTGGGATCCCAAAGTTTCACGAGGCCTCACTGCCGAGGCGAGCCAGCCTTCCAGGGCTGTTCCGTTAGCGACCTACGACGTTGCCCAGGCACAGAAGGTTATTTTATCATCCGTGCTACGTTCACATCGTGTATTAAGCACGTTACCCGGCGAAAGCCCTCTCTAATACCTTTTACTCTCTCGCGTGAATTTCACGAGGTACTCGCGGGGATTATACGTGTCCCTTTTTTCTTTTTTCATTAATTAACGAAATACTAAATGTACTTTTTATTTCATAAAATGTTCGAGGTTTCGAGTTGAAGCGACGAATTTTCGTTTATCGACGCTGACGTCCGCTTTTTTGAAAACCAGAATATAATTTTTATTATTTTTTAAATTATTTATATTCTTACTTTGTTACTTAGGAAATTACTTGGTTAAATAATTGTGTACTTACTTATTTACGTATTTGGGAGCTTACTCACTGATTCGGGGACTTATTTACTCATTTACTTACTTACTTACTTACTTACTTACTTACTTACTTACTTCCTTACTTACTTACATACTTACTTACTTACTTACTTACTTACTTACTTACTTACTTACTTACTTACTTACTTACTTACTTACTTACTTACTTACTTACTTACTTACTTACTTAC
>JAPYZT010004346.1:0-16202 GCA_030522965.1 Tryphoninae sp. A BG-2022a | reverse complement strand
CTCTTCCGCGAGGTTGACGCTGGAAGGGTCGCGTGTGGCGGACACGAACAGCCCGCGAGCCGCGGACGGGGTCGTTGGAAAATTCGCATCAACCGACCGAGCGGAAGTGACGGCGGGAAATGGTGACGTTGCGTAACCGAATCGCTCGCAGGATTCGTACGGATATTCTCCTGTATATATCTCTATGTATATATAATGTTGGCACAACACACGCTATAATTACGTATGGGAGACTGGAACGCGCGACGACCAAATTCCACGCTATGGAATGCGAACCCCGACCCGATTGGTCCATGAATGCATTTAGGGAGAGATCGATCCACCCGGTCCATTATTACTTCTACCATATGCGAATTATCAAACCGTATATTATACGTCAAAGAGAAATAAAATAAACGAAATTAAACTAAAAACAACGTGTTTACAACGATTTATTTCAACTCCTACTTTTTTCACCGTCCATTAACGAAATCCTAAATGGCCTATCCACTAAACGCACACTACATCGTGTATCAAAGTGTCTAATGGCGTGGAGCGAAACGTCTTTGGCGTTTGCGCGTTCTACTCCGTGAATGTCCATGAGTCGGTACGAATCAACATCACGTGTTAATGGTCTTTAATAGGATCACCCACGATACCATACCCGTACATACGAGAGTGTGAAAATTGCATTAGGGACCGCTCGCATCCTGCGTAAGCTCAAGGTCTACGATATACATATACATAATGATACGAACTTATAGGTATGTATATATATACAAGTCCGATAGTTTGATAACGCAGGGAGAGCCACAGCACGAAGGATATTCCCGGTATCGAGTTGCTATACGTTTGATCATCCCTCACTACGTATAATAATATATCTATATATATATATATATATATATATATATATACATATATATGTATATATCTAACATTAACATGAGTCCCTAGCTCTCTATTCACATCTGTGTATGGCTGTCTATACTAATACATGTCTGCTTATACATATGCATATATATATATATATATATATATATATATGTATGTATGTACACGTAATACTGAAGAAACGATATAACCGTACGATTCCCTCGTGCAGACGTCAGCGGCTATTCGCTACGAACGTCCTACAGCTTGCTACCGTTCGGCCTAACCGACGCTAGCATGAGCAGCGGGGAGGGTAGGGCATATGTTACATGTAATATATATATATATAGGTTAGAGAACCCGGGCACTCGCATTACCAGTCGCTTCGAGTTATCTGCGTTTCCCATGTTCGCAAACCCCCCTCGTCTCGCGTCCTCCACACTCGCATTTCCACCCTCTGTATAACCCACCTCTTCACCTCCCCGCACCGACGCGCCAGAACTGCACTGGCAAAAGCACCGCGAGATACATATATATATATATATGGCATCAATCGCACTCGGCCACGTGCCCCAGCAGCTGCAGTGCAGAATTCCCGATAGCACGTACGCGAAATCGTCGTTTACGTACGTTTCATCTCTACCCCACGAACTTCTCTCTGCTCCCTTCTCTCTCTCTCTCTCTCTCTCTCGCTCTCTCTCGCTCTCTCGTTCTCTTGTACCTCTCTGTTCCCTTTACCGACATTTCGACCCACCCTGGAAACTCTCCGATTCTACTGTACCTCAATATCTACCCCCTCCTCTTCCTGACCCCCTTCCGAAATCGATGACTGTACGTCGGTGCTTCTCGCCCGTTTCTATATGTACACTGACAAGATTGACGAATAGGTGGATATAACACGCGCATACTATCGGATTTTACGAGATATATCGGCATTACTATACACAGGGGCGAAAAGTTAGAGAGGTTATTTATCGTCATTTGTTCTCAGTTTTGGAACAAAAAATAAATAAATTTATTTCTGGTTTAATTTTCTTCTTTTTTTTTCTACATAACTCAGAGTTACGAGTTCATCGATAGAATTGTAAAATGAATAAAAGTTACTGAAATATGGCGTATCGTCTTTTTTTTAACTATTGTAAATCGATTTTTGAGAAATTTTATTTCCGTTATTGTTCGTTTCGTGTGTTTTGCAGAACGTTAATAAGTTTGACGAAATTACATGTTGTGGAGAAGCTCTCGGAGAGAACGAAGAGATTCAAAGCCGGAAAATAGGAAACATTTTCCTCGTTTGAGGCGAAAGGTTACCGCGCATGCGCGTTAAAGAACCGCGGAGGACAATCTACTCTATGCGTATATTCAGGAAGGACTCGCACGGGAGCCTTTTCTTCATCTACCCGGTATTCTCCGGTTGATGCCTTGCGCGAAATATGAAACCGAGATATGAAGAGAGATAGAAGAAATAAAATGAAAAAAGGGGGATAAAGGAAAAAAAGAAAGAAACGAAGAGTGCATACAGAGAGGTAAAGTAGGATAGGAAAAGTAGAAAGTGGTAGAGGGAAAGACTTTGGGGAGTAAGAAATCGCAGACGCTCGCATCGCTTCTTATTCCTAGCTCGTATTCGTGCTTACCGTAAAAGTCTTTCGACTTTATGTACGCATTCATTTTTAAAACACTGGCGGTTATGCGTGAAGAATGTACAGAAGGTTTAATTATTACTATTACAATAAACATTAAGAATATCTTGCAAAGTATTGTTCTAATAAAATCGTCCTATCGGTCAAATACCATTATTATTATTTCCCCTATCGACCTCGCGTGTGCTCGGTTGCTCGTATTCGACTTTTGGCGTCACGTGTTGACACCGTGTGAGCAAGCGGAAAGGAATGCCTCGAAGCAACTGAGGTTTAACGACTCGGGTCGCGGGCCTTTAGTCAACGAGATGAAGAGAGAGAGAGAGAGAGAGGGAACGAGAGAAGGAGATAAAAGAAGATAAACAAAGCTAGTGAGGGAAGGAACAGGGTTTGATATGGAATGAGAGATGGGAACGACGTATAGAGAGCCTCGACGAAGACAATAGCGCTTGTATACACAGAGAAAACGTTCAACAACAAAAAGAGAGAGAAGAGACGAAATGACCGGTTGGAAGAGAGGTGTCTCCTCTCCCTACCTTCAAACTTCGGAGCCTTTAACGACTCTCAGAGTCTCTCCCGCGATACGCCTCTGGCGTTGATGGCCTGTTTCGACCACTCGCTCTTGCTTCCTCTCTCACTATCTCTCTCCCTCTTCATTCTCTTCATCACTCCCACCTACTCACTCATCCTACTATCAACCTCGCCCGCAGCCATTTCCCACGAAACTTTATTTCCGCATAGTGCGCTTTTGGAATCTCTCTCCATCCCTCTCTCGGTCTTTCTCCATCGGTCTCTGGCTAGCTGACTGCATCAGCTTCGGTGTTTTGGTCACTGCGAAAACACGTATGTGTATACGAGGCTATGTATAGGCTAGTAGAGAGCGTAAGCAAAAGCAGCAAGAGGAGGTGAATCCAGTTCGGTGGATAGGGCAATACCGATTCCGCGCGAAAGGAGCTGCAGGGGCTGCATCCTCTATTTTCTCACACCGTCGTTTGCACCAAACGAACGAACGAGAACGCTATGCGATTTTTATATCTATAGTTTCTGCTATATATATGTAATGAACTTACGCTCTTTGGTCTCTCGCTCTCTCTTTCTCTCTCGCACTTTCGCGTTGTCTTTTTCTCTCGGCTTCGTTTCAGCACGTTTTCTCGCTTCTAGCAAAAAAAGACTTCAATTCAAGAATTTTACGAAGCCGCTGCTATGCGCAAGGGGCCATGAAGGAAAAAGAAAGAAACAGCCATTTTGCTGTGCCGAGACGAGATCGCGGGAGAGTTTTTTTCAGCGAGTCTCGCACGTACTGCTGTCGCTCGGTGTATTTATACCCGTCTCGTCCATCTTATACGACATAACATTTTCACAAAAATTACTTTCACAAGAGAGTGCTTGCTCTTCGTCTGTATCCTCTAACATCTTTTAAATATAAATATATAAATGCGTTGCAGACTATCATTGCTTATTTAGACTGTTTGCGAGGTTTTTGAAATCGTATACTTTATCTATGCATAAGTCTCGAATGCTTACTCCCATATTTTATGCATATTAAGCCAGTAGGCCGAAGACCTGAAAGTGTAATTCGTCAGATCGATCCATCTCTATCCTCGCTCTTCGTACCCCGTATCTCGTGAGAGTAATAAAGTTCGCGGAGTCGTACGGTCACGGAATAGATAATGAAAAATGACCCATATCTGTATTATGTAACGCGGAAATTTACCACGAGCGGCTCATATAGATTATTATATTTATATCTATGTGTTATCGATCACTGCTGGGAGACACTGGCTGATTTTGCTCTCGGCCTTCGAATTTACCAGCAAACCAATCGACTTTTTCCATTTTATTTCTGGGAATATATATATATATATATATATGAATGTATGTATGTGTGTGTGTGTCTGGGTATGTGTGTATATAATTCAGTTATGAGCTTCCTCGAGGTCAAAACCGTATGAAATCGAACGCATATGCTCCGAGGGAACCGCAAGACGAAATCGCGTAGGGAAGAACGGAAAGTGGAAGAGTCAAGCCCGGAGAGAGAGGAGAGAAAGCGAGAAGGGGAGGTATTTCTAACGTCCGGTCAGGTATCCGACTCGAACGAAGCCACTTCCGGTAGTGAGGGTGAGCTCTCTCTCCCCCCTCCCCTCTCTCGGGCTCGTCTCTCGCACAGCCATTTCTATTTCGGTATAAGCGCATCATAAATTCGGCTCAGAGCTTGCCTGTTGGTCAGAGAGAGGAAAGAGTGAGAGAGAGAGTGTGAGAGAGAGAGAGAGAGAGAGAGAGAGAGAGAGAGAGAGAAAGAAAGCTACGGAGGTAGTATAGAGTGTGTGCGGTGTAGTCCCTCGTTGGTCTCTCGCTCAACCCTCCATCCCCCCTACTATTCAACCCCATCTCCTGACACACAGCTCTCCCTCTCTCACTCACTCTGACCATCCTCGGCAGCGGTTGTTTTATGCTCTCCGGGCAGGAACCTGGCCGGGTAATTCTGCAATGCGGTTGAAACAGCCACATATATACATATATATGTGTATGCGTGTATGTGTGAGTGTACAGAGAATGAGAGAAAGCGAGAACGACCAAGAGAGAGAAAGAGAGAGCGAGAGAGAAAGAGAGAGAGAGAGAGAGAGAAAGCACTGCCGACCCACAGAGAGGTTCAGCGATGTGCTCTGTGCTTTCTATGTCTCTTTCTCCCCAACGGGCTACCCTTCCCTCCCCCCCTCGCCAACGTGACGACCACCCCTTCACCGCACCGCTGGACAAACACTCGCTCTCGTCTCCCTCTGTACGCTCTCTCGTCTATGTGTATGCGGAATATATAGAATTTCACAGCTGGACTCTGTACAATATGCGGATAGATAGACGCAGACGTATATCGTACTACATAGATTATATATACGGGGTGTATTTTGGGGCTGGTGTATGAGAATCCGCATCACCGGGATTTCGTATGAATGTATGTATAAATTTATGCAGAGTTGTATGGGTAATAGAGATAGTAGTATCGTGGCTGTTTCATATGTGTAGATGTGTCGAAATGAAACAGTAACATTATATACATATATATATGCAAGGGTGACGTGGGCCAAGAGACGTTCGGTTCAGACTCGTTCGGCATAAAGATCTCGCGAACGTCGTCCTCGACGGTCGACGAGTGAATGCCGGTAATATAGTTCAGACCCGAAGGGCTTCGAGCCAATCGAAGGTAGTAAACTAGTCGAAATGCCAAGTCGACTGGTCGAATTGATCTCTTAGTTTCCAAATACACGACGATGTTTCTATATAAACTGCTGAGGGAAATTGTGTTTTTTTCACAATTCTCGAGAGATTCGGAAGAGAATTTTACGATAATTTGTTTATAGAACACGTTACGGATCAAATCTGGAGATTCTTGAGTGGGTTGATACATCACTGTCGTTTCTAAGATTTCTTCATTTTTGTTGATTCAACGTTAATTAGACAAGTATGAAAAAAAAGCGAGAAGTTCTCATAACTAACCTATTCGTTCGCCCTTTAATTTTTCATCACTTTTTCTCGCGCGTCGGCATTCTTCACAGGGATAGCAGCTTCGTGAGAAACGCGCCCGGGATATTGTTATCGAGCCATGGCTTCTTTACTATTCGTATATATATAACACCTTTCCTCGATTTACGGCCGAGCCACGAATTTTCTAATTTCCATCGGTAACCGACGCTATTTCCTTTTTCACCTTGCCACCCGTGAACGAGCGTTGCGAATGGAAAGAAAAAGAAGGGAAGAAAAAGAAGAAGAAGAAGAAGAAGAAGAAGAAGAAAGAATAATAAAACGGGGGAGGGGGGCGAAAGAAGTTGGCGCGCGAGAATGAAGGGCGATGGGACACTACGAGCGAGAACGAGGAGGGGTGTTGGAAAATATATGTTTGCCATAACAGCTTGCCGTTAGAAAACGTGTCTTGGAGACGACGACGATATCAGGCGATTATTCACCCCGACGTGGATTACGAGCCAAAATTCCGAGGATTCTTCGAAGCCCAAGGGCTTTCCCATCCTCGGCATTCTCTCTAGTTACGTCTTAACTTCTATATGCATACATATTATGCATACACATGGTACATATACACGCGAGGTATGACGAATACGAGGAGGCCATCCTGACACGAATTAATATCGCTCTTAGCGCGTGACATAGTTTTTAAGCAGATTAGATAAACTTTATTCGAGCTCGACGCTCTCTAAGACGAAAACGTAATTGGAAAATTGAATTTGTAGTTTCTATTCAACATTTCAACACGCTAAGTTGCCCAAAATTTTCGTAACGTTTTATATCTAACACGGAAAAGCTGGATTTATTTTTTTATATATATAAAAACTAACCTTTCGCTATGAGGAAGTAAGAAACAAGTTCCTCACATTTTTCCTAGCCCGACCATAACTCGATTTAAGAGGCTTGATAAAAATTCACGATACCTTGTCCCTTCGCGTCGGCCCATTAGGAACGGTTGGTAAACCGTTGAAAAAAAATGGGTGGGTGGGGGATGGGGGGGTGTATAAAGCAACCCTCGAATTTGTAAGAACATGCTATCCGCACTTTTCTATCTCCATAATCCACACGCAGATAGAGGGAGAAAAAGAGAGAGAAAGAGAGAGAGAGTGAGAAAAAAGAAAGCCTGAGGCAACTCACGAAAGATCTCGAAAGCGATCCCACCTTCTTCCCTCATCATCTACTCACCCCTATATTCCAATTCTTACTGTATATATATATATATATATATATATATATATATATATATCCATAGATGTATATTGATCGTAAGATATCACAACTCTCGTGGCTCGGCTATCGGCAAGAGGGAGAAGAGAGAAGCGAGAGAAAATGCGGTTACATAAAACATAAAAGTCCGTCACCTCGTGACAATCGTATATAAAAAGTCTTTACTCTGATAACATTATTCAAAATCGTTAATAAAACGAATGTAAAATTCCTTAATTAGAAAATGTGATTATTACGTACGTTTATCAGTGAGTGAATCAACGAATAAATATTTACATCGTCGATAATAAATTTAAGCGAGTGTAATAATATTCAGTGCTTATGACGTTTATATAATATTAAACTATTTACGGTTGTCACGGGGGTGGGATGAAAGAGAACGTGCGTATGTAACGAAAGAGGGTTAGAGCTTGTAGGACGATCGTGACAGCCCTTACGCCTTTCACATGACGATATGCCCTTATTAAAATTCATAAGATAGAGGGCTCGCTCATTCCTACTTCAACGCTCCCGCCGTGGCTGCAAACGCTCTCCCTCTCTCTCTCTCTCTCTCTCTCTCTGTGTTTATATATATATATATATACACACAGATATATATATACGTATATACAGAGATAGATATCTACATAACAGACCTGTATGTAGGAGAGAACGTGCGCGCTGTCGTACATCATATATTTATGGTATGTCTCCGAAGGTGTGCGCCTTTCGAGTAGCAAAGGCACGGATACGGACGCTATGAGTAAGCAGCAGGAGCGACGACGTTGTATCGCCTCGTATTAAACGTTGAGCTGAATAGTCGTTCCTTCGTAGTTCCCAATAACAATAATAGTAACCTCGATCAAATATGGCATATCTTCAAATATGAAAGAAAAAAAAACGAAATTACAAATATTTTCAGTCATTTAAATTTAATTAATTATAATGTAATTAAAATATATTGTTATTATTATTATTATTTTTATTATATGATGAAGTACGTGTTTCGATGTCAATTCTATACGTCTATAAACCCGGAATGGAGCACATGGATTGCTTCGTGGATTGGAAGAGAGAATGATGAGACGAGGAGAGCGGAGAATATGTAATCTGCAACTAGTTTAGAATATTCATGGTGTGTATAGCAACATTACGTGATATATCTTACGAGGATATCTAAGTCCTCGGGGAAATGGGGAGACGAGGGTGTAACGCATGCTGCGGCTCTCAAACACCTGTATATATATATATATATATATATATATATATATATATATATGAGCACGTGATTATGTATATGTATATATATATGTATATGTACCTAGGAAAATATATATACATATAATTCAGCTGGTAATGCAGCTAATAAGAGCGAGACGTTCACGTGCTGCAGAGACTCCCCGATATATTCCGAAATCGCAGTCTACAGCAATAGATCGCTCCCCGAGATACCAAAGATTGTTGCTCGTTATAACGAGATTCTGAATTTTTATAAATATGTGAATTTACGAAGGAGCGACGATCATTAATATTCAACGAGAAAAAATTTCTTTATCATTGGAATATCGTATTTCGATTCGTTCGGAAAATTATGTTTTCGTACAAATCGCGTCGTGTTCGAGACGGACACTGCGGAGAACGAACAATATACAATTTGCAAAAGTTACTTGAACCTTTCCGATAATTTGTCTTTTTTTTGTTTTTTTATATTGTAGTATTTATTTTTTTCCAACGAGCGAGGACGTTTCCCGTCGTTCGAGGGTGGAAAAAGAAGATTCAAGTGACGTTACTAGGCCGCGCTTTTGTTTCTCTCATTCGTTTCGTTCTCTTGCTCTGTCGCACCGCTGTCTGGTCGTACTAAAATTGCGGAATGCCTGGTATAACTCAAACGAATAATGAATCGACAAGAAGTGGGACAATCAATTCAAACAAACGAGGTCTCCTTTAACAAAAGTGTACCGGCCTGTATAAAAGCCGCTTTAAGCTCGTCGCTTCGTCCTTTTTTTTTTATCATCCCCATTGCTCGCCCCGGGTTTTTCTCTCTCGCTGTCTCCGTGCCTGATGGCTAGCTTCGTCGGACAGACAGGCACTTGTTACGATCATAATAAACCTGTTCGTTTTGTCTCGGGTTCCTCCAAGCCCTCCTCAATCCTCCTCTTCGTATCCTTTGAAACACAAAAACTTTCCAAACTTTCACAAGTCTCATTCGTCTGGACGCAAATTTATTCCCCACAATTCCTCATAAAATCATTGCAGAAATTTTGGGGGAGATACATTTATTCACGATAATAAAGGGGAAAAAAAACATTCGTATCTTTCTTCTTTTTTTCAAAATTTGACTCCGGGTTAATGAAAATTTCCTGCGCTATCGTATTGTCGGAAGAGAGTTTCTGTAATGAAAAAAAAAAGGAAGAACGGAAAAAAGAGCGTCGCGAGAAAAAGTCTCGGGGGCACAAGAGCGAGTGAAAAGGGAAACTGGCAAAGCGCAATGAAAAGGGGATGGAAAAAGTACGAACGACGGAGTATTAAGCGCTGGCTGCGCACGGTTCCAAGGATAATTCAGGCGAAAGCTCGCCTTCAAACGTTCTCTCTCTCTCTCTCTCTCTCTCTCTCTCTCTCCCTCTCTCCCTCTTCCGCCCTCTCTCGCGTTGGCGAGAAGTTATACCGTAGTAAATCGTCTCGTAGTAACGACGCGAGCGCGTGTAGCTTGCAAGACCCCTATATGTGTACGCACGTTGGAGGGGGAGGAGTATTACCTCGCCCCGGAGTTTTTTTTTTTGCGAATTTTACTCGACGCGCTATTCCCAAGAAGGCCAACCCTCCGGCGCGTCTCAAAGCTCTTCTCTCCCGCCGCGTACCCAAGTACCCGCGCGTCGAGTTACGTTTTTCCAGATCCTTCAAACTCTTCGCGACTACCGGGTGCATAGTGCGAACGGGAAAGGGGGTAGTGTGTATTTTTTTTTCTTCAACCCCGAGGTGGAAATAAATTATCGTTTCGCTGGGCGTGCGAGGTGTAGCTCGACACGCTTTTTTTTACACTGTAATACTACGTATTAGACGTAATTTGTTTTTTTTTACATCCGTGCTGTGCGCGTACGTGCTGGATCGTGGGCTTATTTCTCGTAACGGTTATCATTTTTTTTTTTTTTTTTTTTTTTTTTTTTTTCAAATTTATAAAAAAGTAACATAATTTTTTCGTATTATAGTTTAACATTCGCGACCTCGGCGAAGGTATCGTGGCTAGCAAAAGTCTCTCGTCCGTGTCCTCTTCGTGGGTCTATTGTCTCTCGCGCAATTTAAAAAAGCCCGTGGCGCAGGAGCATCGTAACAAAAGCGAAAAAAAAAAAAATGGAACGAAGCTTGACAAACGAGCGAGGGAGAGAGGTCGCGTGAAAGAAAAAAATAAGGCGAACAATAAAGCTCGAGAGTAACGATAAATACGTGTCCTTTAGAGTGAAAGGGATACGGGCGAGTGTGCAATACGGAAAATATGATTGCACGTAATGTAAAAAAAAAGAAGAAAAATCCAGAAAGAAATGAACATCGATCCCGAATACGCAGTCATTTCGCAAGTGCATAAAGTCTGTTGGAATTGTTATACGCGATATATATATATAGGTGATGGAAAAAATAGACAGGAGACGTAAAATATTATCGATTATAGACATATAAGAATGCGAGAGCTTTCTCGGTTCACTTATCCTCTCTCTCCCTCTCTCTTTCTCTCTCGCTTTCAATATATATATATATATATATATATATATACCGTATAATATAATGGCACATCAGACGTTCATGTACCTACTTCGGATTTACCGTCGCATTTATATACGTCGAGTATATAAAATTCTGGAACGAGTATATACGTATAATATACCTAGGTAGATACGTTAATCCTAGAATCCTTCTGCTTTACTCTCAGACGAATCCAAATGAGGAGAGCCTTTGCCCTCCTCCTCCTGCCTAAAAACTCTCGAGAACACACCGCACGATCTTAACCTCTCAGGATCAAATCCTTATCTCGCTCCCATCCTCTTTTTCACATACACACAATCTTTTATTTTGCCTACAGGTCCTGCTACGAAGCAAACGAGAAATCTCAGGATAAATTCAATAAGATTTTGATTTATGCTATAGAGGTAATGAATATCTGCTTCCTTCTTAGAAAACTCCTGCTGCTTTCTCCGGATCTATAATAAAAATCGCTCCTAGATATCTCTCTCTTTCTCGTTTCTGCCTTTCATCGCTCGTAGAAGGGCACGTGACATATATACATTATGTATACCATAAATAAATAAATAAATATATATATATATATATATATATATAGGTTATAACTAATATAATGATGGTATATATATTTTGAGAGAGTCGAGAGAACGACCAACCCACCTCGTTCGAGATTTCTCCACTATGAAACTTCTCTACCCACTCCATCGAATCCTTCTCTCACGCTTTTTTTCTTCTTTCTCTCTCTCTCTCTCTCTCTCTTGTGCTCCTTTCTCTGCTTCCCCGTTACCGCCAATTTATCAGTGAACTGCAATTGGCCGAGTGCGCGATCCACACCCCTTACCTATATATATATATATATATATATATATGCACTTGAGCTACTCACTTCTCCTGTGCTATATATGAAACTTCTCTCCTTTTCCAATAGTGGTCTATTTCAACGGCGGGATATCATTTTTACCTTCTTTTTTATTCGATTTTAGCTCTTTTCTCCGGTTCTACCATTTTACCGCAGATCGTGTCCTTTGTCAGTTTATTGAAGTAATTGCCATCGAGACTCCGCTTTACTTTTCTCTCGGTGGTATCGCGGGTAATTGCTTTGTGTGTTTGTGATAATTATTAATTTCTGAGATCCGTTTCTATCCCACACCGTGAATTCATCATTTAATTAAAATATGATTATAATTTTATTAAAGCAATGGCGATGACCCATTGTTTGAATTTTTAAGTTTTCCCATATGTTTTTCATTCAACCAAAAAAGAAAAGATACGAGAATGTATGTGTAGTCTATAAAAATGGGGGTGAAAGAACGCCAAATGTGATTGAGAAAAGTAGAGCTTACGTTACTGCAGTTTGAGCTCCGGCAACTAAACCTTTCCCTCGTTTATACTCGCAAAATGGAGCCATCCAGAGAGGAAAAGAGGGAGCGAGGAAGGGGATGAGAAAGAAAGCATAGTTGCAACTCACCCCCAGTGCAACTCAACTTTGTATAATTGTCGCTCCGTCCTTCTCCCTCTATGTCCCTTCACCGACTGAGGTCTCGCGTTCTCTGTCGTGTACCTACGATACGTTTTCGCGCATGCGTACAGCACACCTACTTGATCCGAAAGTCTCTTCTGGTTATGTCTCGCTCCCTCTTTCTGTATACGTGTGAAACTCATTCCGAATATCTAATCGCTTTTACATGTGAAAATCCAACCTGCCTCCTTCCCTCTCCCCTATGTCATATAACTACTTTCATTCTGTTTCACACGAGTGGACGATTCCGAATAATTTGAGGATTCCAAAGGATTTGAGCGTCAGAAACGAATGTAGGGAGATGCTTATATTCGCGAATAGTTTCGTGCCAGCCGCGAATAACGAGATGAGAAAGAGAGAAAGAGAGAGAGGGAGAGAGAGAGAGAGAGAGAGAGAGAAAGAATACGTTCTGATAACGAGGCTAATCGCCTTCCGGTTTCGAGGACAATTCTTCGCGCTCGCTCTCTCTCTCTCTCTCTCTCTCTTTCTCGTTTATTCTCGTTTATTCGCCTCGCGTGTCCATCCCACATTATAATATTCCCGTAGATTCAGCTACTTAGAGAGACGTGTTAAATATGACGAGAGAAATGGATTTATTTGATGAGGCTAAATTATGGTTAAGATAAAATTCCCTCGATTCGAATGGAATATTATTTCAATATTTCATAGAAACGGTGGAATTTTATTTCAATATTTTCTAGCATTTACTTTAGAATTATTTCTCCAGTGAACCAAAGAGATTTTATATTCGAGTTTACATTAATTAATCACGAGGACGTTTAATCCGTGACATTAAATTAATCTAAAATTGCAAAAATAATAATAATTTGTTTTGTCTAATTTGTATGATTTTAGTGACGCTTGTCACGATGCCTGGACGCAACTACGTCTGTCACCAATGTTCGGATGTATATGCCCGAACAATCAGAGTAAAAAACGATGCGAAAAGATATCTTTCAACGTCAATCACAACCCCTGCGTCGGTGAGTGTTACAGCAAACAATAGCTGAACTATTCGTTAGTGCGTAAACGAGAGACAGATGTATAACAATATATTGTAAAACGCATAATCGAGAGGAGACAGAACAATCTGATGGAAGATTGAAACAAAAAAAAGGAATTATGTCGAGTCACAAGAGCGGAAAGGACGAGAAGAAAAAGAAAAACATACACGACAATCGATACTTTACACAAGTTTACGAATGATCGATGATTATATATACATAAATTTTGATAGAGTACCTCAGCACCCTGGTACGAACTATGTGTCGATGTTGTGAAATTTTTTGATGAATTATATTGTTATAAATATAATATATCTAGATTATTATTATTATTATTATTATTATTAATAATATTGGTGTGTCGAAATTATAATTTGTCGTGCCAAAAGCGTTGCGTTCTTGCGTTAATTATTATCATTATTATTATTTGTAAAATATTTGTTTTATTATTTATATCGTCAGTTTTATTATTAATTTATAACATATGGCGAAAAAAAAGCACACAAAAAAGATTACGAGCTTCCCGTACGATTTTTCGACGCTCGTCGATTCTGGAAATGCTCGGATTCGCGTGTAAAAATAAATACGTGAACGTGGAATAATGCATTCCTCATTTTATCCGTAACGCGGGTAAACACATTCACCAATATTTGTCCCATTAATATCGCGTGTCACGGAGTTTCATCAAATTTTCAAATTTTCGTGATCGAGTTCATCGTGCCGATGTTGTCGCTACGACGAACATTGAAAAAGTGCCATTGATTAATCAAATTGTTCAATTATTCATGAGCGTATCGGGTAGTAGGGAGGGGGTGGGAGCTCGGTGGAAGAGGAAGCAGCGAAAATTTTATTCGTAACTTCGTCACTCTCTCGGCGCGATATCGACTGTCGCCTCACGCGTTGCTTATAAATATTCAAAATGATCGATCATATTCTCCTATTTAATACTTTTTTAATCCCCCTCCGTATACCGCATTACGAAACACGAGAATAGAAACAACGGAGATCGGCAAGCGCGGTTGCGTTTGACGGAATTAGTCGTGTCTGCAATGGCAAATCTATCAAAGGTATCATCCCAGGTTGCTTCGCTCGACCTATGGTACAACTGTATTTGGCCCTCGCGAAAGCCACAAATGACGAAGCACTGTACGTAGCAACTCGTGAATCACAAGGATATCATCCTACCCCTCTTTGCGGTGTGCTTGCCGGTTCGATACTAATCCACCCTCGACACCGCGATTTCCTCGCTCGAGTCTCTACTATTCATTTCCTCCCTTCATTGGAAATACGACAACTCCGATACGACCGAAATGCACTTTTTTATTTATTTTTTTTTTATCTCAACCAGAATCGACGAAATTCCGGAACGTAAAAACCCTCGTAAATCTCATCGTGATACGAACGCTGTGTTATTGTAAAATTGCTCATTGAAAATATAATTAACGGATTCGTATTGATCACAAATCGAACAAAACGTCGTCATTGAACGAGCGTTCGTACAAATGTAGTGATCGTGCAAGTGTGATTTTTATCTGTCCTATCGTACTGTATCGTTTCGTTTTCGTTTATATGGTTTTTTTTTTATATTGATTTGATTTGATTTTAATAAATCTGGTGTATGCGAAGCGTAACAATCTATTGAATCGTATTTATTACGTGTGCGTAATTCGTATATAACGTATAGCATCGTCATCATCATCGTCATCATCGTCATCGTTATCGTCATGCCATTTTATGACAATATTGTATTCATACGTAAACAAAACCTATTTACTCTGCGTTATTGCGTGTTACGGCCTTTCATTACGTAATTTTTTTTTTTTGCTGATTGCCTGGTGCAGCAGCTCAGCCTCGTACGCTTTCGTGTGATATAGCGTTATGATTTTTTTTTTGTATTATCTATTTATTGTTATTACCGTTAATTATCATGAAACGTCGAGCGGTTGGCAAGGGTATTGAAATAAACGTTGATTTTTTAAAATTTTTAAGGGTTGTTTGATATTTTTTTTTGTCTAATTAAAAAAGTTGCCTGGGCCGAATGAATAACGATGCCGTTGTTATTTAAAAAACAAAAATGGGCTTTGCGAAATTTCAACATGTATTTCGTTTAGGATTCTACTTTTTCTTTTGTTTAATTTGAATAAAAACGTGTTTTTTTTCGACAGGATTATGCGGTCTGAATTACATAGACGTATTTTTTTTCGTCGACCGATTCAGTCGTTTTTTTTCTGTGGATTTCTTTTTGCCATTTCTCTCGCTCCCCTCGATCCCTCTCGTTCTTGCCATCATCGAGCACAGATGGCTGTAGTATGAATATGAATGAGGGGGATGCTGCTGTCTGCTTTCGCGAAGGAATACCCAGAGGGGATATATATAACTTGCCCTCGGAAATTCCGTATATTATCGGTTACCAGGAAAACTGATAGGGGAGGGTGGATGGGAGGGATGATTTCTTGCGGGTATACGGTATATCCTTGATATTTTAAAGGATCGAAAGAGTCTGACGAGACGTGGATTTAAAAAAAAAGGAAAAAATCACCAAGGGTGGGAGGAACAATCCATGATTACCAATTAAGAGTCAGTGTAACTGGCGACGAGCTACTTGCACTTCGAAAACGGGATCCGTAAATTGTCCGGCATCGAGCAACCGATCACCTTAAAATTTGGAGGATACATAGAGAATTATGGCATAAAGTGCATGACAGTCTTATATTTCCAAAATTTTGGAAAAAATTTTCC
>JAPYZT010004345.1:0-10530 GCA_030522965.1 Tryphoninae sp. A BG-2022a | reverse complement strand
CGAGCGGAGCGAATCGGTTGGTTTTTGATTGAAAGCTCTTACCCTATTAACTTGCGCAACTTTGTAACTTGTTAAACTAAATCTTACAATAAACTGTTAGTTCATTTTACTTTACTGACTCGAGTTCTACTCCTTATTGGCTATTATCCCAAAATAAAATCTTATCGTGCAATACTAACGTGTTGCCGATATAACAACTAATAATCGTGTAATATCAGATGTTAAGCACGAACGTCACCTAACACACTCCTTCCGACTCGAGAGAGAGACGGATAGAGGGAGGGAAGGAGGGACGGAGGGGCGGGGGCAGAGGGGGAGGGGGAGAGGGAGAGGTAGAGGGGAAGAGAGAGGGGGAGAGGGAGAGGTAAAGGGAGAGGGAGAGCGAATGAATGAATGAATGAATGAATTTATTATGCCTTAGCTAGCTGTGAGGCAATTACATTGAGTAGTGCAATGAAAACAAACATGTTACAATGTCGAATACAAATTAATACAATTCTTAAAATAATAATTATGAACAATGAGTTTGGAGCTAAATGAAATAATAGTGGTGATAATAAAATTTGAGTTATTTATCCTAGTAATGTGATGTGTATTGCGATTAAGGCGGCATGAGAGAATAGGAGAAAGGCGATACGGAACTCAGAACGAGTAAGCAAACCGATCTGAATCAATTTATAATTCTTGCCTTTAATTCTTAAGTAGAAAATTCTAGTAAACTCACTTAACTCTAGATAACACTGTAGGAGGTGTGATACAATAGTAGCATAAGTAGATCTAATTAATACAATGGTAGCGCAGATAAAATCTAATTAATAATAAATTGTTTAATCGCAGTGCAAGCCAAAATCGAAGTTGATATGAACGCCGCATTACATCTTCATAAATTAATTAATTAATGAGTGGTGGTTCTGCACAAAATTTAGTCGTCTACGTCTCCCACTTCATGACGTTCTAACTGCAGCAGGTAATTTCGTAATCTGATTTTGAATGACTCAAACGATGATGCAGCTCGAAGTGATTGAGGCAATGAGTGTCAGTGCATCGCAGCTGACATTTGGAAGGATCGGTGGAAGGTTGTGGTCCTATGATTATCAACATGGAATGTCGCATAAGTTGCTAGCCTGTCGGACCTTCTTACATTTTGCGATTTCCTTAGCAGTAGGTCACTTAGGTACTTCGGAACACTGCGGAAAAGTACACAGTATGTCGCTATCCCCAGAAAGTACAGCCGACGACCCTTTGCCGACAGCCACTTTAGTCTGTGATAAAATGGTGTGATACGCGAATCGCATCGTAGGTCAAATAGGAAGCGAATGCAACAATTTAGCAACCTGTCTAGCTTGTTATTTAGAGTTTGCGAGTGATCATGATAGACTAAGCAGCAATAATCGAAATGGGGAATTATTAGAGATTGAACAAGCATTGTCCGAGTACCTGTTGAGAGCACACATTTATGAAATTTTAGTTTGAAAAGAATCCCATGAACTTTTTTCGAGATACTCCTTATGTGCGCATCCCAAGAGAGGTCACTCGAAAAAATTACCCCTAAATTGCGTGCCTCGGTTACATACGGCAGAATGACTGTACCCAGGGAGATGGGCGGAAGATCGATCGTCTCTATGCTACTCACATACGCTCTACTACCCATTATTAATGCCTGCGATTTAGCAATTTTAAGAGTGAGTCCGTTTGCATTTCCATATTGAGCAATATTGTTTACATCACAAGTAACCTTGTGTAATGCCTGGTTAAGTTCAGATGGCATATATTGTAGATAGATTTGTGTGTCGTCTGCAAAAATCATATGTCTGCAAAACTGTAGGTTTGCTGCTATGTCATTAATATAAAGCACGAATAATAATGGTCCGAGGACAGATCCTTGTGGAACACCAGCTGATAAATATACTCGATCTGAGCCGCCTCCTCGACCGTCAGTAACTGTCTGGGATCTACCAGTCAGGTAGGGGTAGAACCACCTAAGTACAGATTCGGAAAGATTGAAAGATTTGAGCTTTCGTAACAGGTTTAGGTGCGGGACCGTGTCAAAACCTTTGGTGAAATCAAAAAGGACAAGTATAGTCAATTTCCTTCCATCAATACCGCACCGAACATCACCAGTTATTTTCAGTAAGGCTGTTTGCGTGCTGAAAGAGCGACGATATGCAGATTGCATAGGATCTAGCAGTTCGTGAGTTTCTAGGTAGTTTGAGAATTGCTCGAATACGACCCTCTCAAATATTTTGGATAGTTCCGGTAAGATGGCAATAGGCCTAGTATCCGAAGGTGACTGAGGAGTCTTCTTTTTGAGAAGCGGGCGTATGAGGGCTCGCTTCCACACGTTAGGAAATTGAGACAGCTGAGTCGAAAGATTGAACACGCTTACTAACTGTTCCACCAGTGAAGACTGAGACTTCACAATTAGAAATGGCGAGATACCATCCGTGCCTTCAGTGAGAGATATAGACACTGAACGATGAAGCTGCTTAAGTATATCTACTGCGGAGATTGAACTAAAAGAAAAGGCGATGAAGTTGTCGTCGTACTGCGCTTCCTGTAACATTGCCTTGAATGAGGCATCAGTAACAGGTTGAGAGGACGATGAGATGGAGCCGTAGAATGTATTAAGCTCATTAGACGAGAAGAAATTCAGCGGAGATGAAAAGGAAGTTCTGACTAAGCCGAGGTGTTCAAGCTCCGACCACATATGTTTTGGGTGTTGTATCGAATTTAGCTTCATCAATATAAAGTCGCTCCTTGCCTTTCTGATGTTCGCTGTCACTTTATCGCGCATAACCCGATACATGATGAAGCAAAGAGCATTATTAGTCCTTTTGGCGCGCTTGTAAAGGTTGTTTCTAATTTTGATATCTTCCTTAAGCTCATCAGTTAGCCAGGGAGTAGTGGGCTTTGTAGGTTTGAAGGTAACCAGGGGTGCTAGCTCGTCTAGTGCGGCATGGAGCACTTGAGTAATTGCAGCTAGATGAGCATCTAGCTGTACGCTTGTCGTGGTAGCAAGCGGGATACAAATGTCTGCCGCAGAAAATCGAGAGGCGACAATAGCTAGAAACTCTCGCTCAGTAAAATTGACCAAATTGCGTCTTGTGATAAGACGAACAGAGTTAGAAGGAACACCAATCTTGTATTTGATTGTTACTATGGCATACCCCGCGATGAAGGGTGCAGATGATTTCTCGAGCGAATCAAGTTTATCTTCGTTATCTACTATGAATAAGTCGAGCCACAAGTCATCATGAGCCGTGTGGTGCGTAGCATCGAAAGGAACCAAAAATAGTGAGTGAGAGACGATAAAATTCATTAGATATTTGGCTAAGTAATCGTTTTGTTGCATATTGCAGTTCAAGTCCCCTACTATGATAACATATTTGTAACGATGAATAAAATGATTGAAACTTGCTTCGAAAACATGGAGAAGCTGACCCTTCGGCCTTCGATACATAGAGGTGAATAGAATAGATTCTCCATGAGGAAGATCAACGTGTAATAAAATTAATTCAGGCGCATTCGAGAAACAATTAGAGGAAGCGTCTAAAATTTTAACAGCCAGTGCATTTTGTATATAGCAAGCCACTCCTCCTCCTTTTTTTCCTTCACGGTCGTTTCTAATAAGGAAATAGCCATCAATATTGATTAGATTATCCTCTATGTTCGTATGAAGGCACGTCTCGGAGACTGCCAAAATGTGACACGGGTTTTCCTGAACGTGCATCCGCACCTGATCAATGTGCGCAAGTAGTGATTTCGCGTTCAAATGGTAGACAGTAAGATCATGAGGGAGAGATATGCGCGGTTCTGCTTTAGATAAGGACGAAGGCATTTGAAGCAGTCACGACATCTTAGAGAAATCAGCTGCAGAATTTATGGCTAATACTGGATCGCCATCCCGCTTTCTAGCAAAGATCTTTGAGTTTTTGGTCCAGACATATTTGCACTATACTGCTGCATGCTCCTTCGCACGACGTAATAGTTTGCACGTCTCAGCAGGCAGAAGCTCATTGACGAATATTTTTCCTCCCACTCCTTGACCAAAGATTTCACGAGCAGTTAGGCCGCGTTTCGTACGCTTAGCTTTGACTATGGCATTTTTTACAGCACCTGATGTGAGAGTCACTACGATCGAGGATCGGCCACGCGACGAGGAACCCGATCTTGTCGATGGCATAACATTGTCACGGGTATTTCGCACCATAACGCGAGCCACTAGGATATGGTTAGACAAATCGTTCAGCTCAAGGGCAGTAAGGACATTCTTGGCAATGTCACTAGGCGACTCGGTTATTACATCCGGGAGGCCTGCTATCACGATCTCGTTTGACAAACTTTCGTATTTATTGGTGTTTGACGTAGCATTCAGATTCGGATTTGTTGCGTTAGTTGTGTTAGCAGCTGCTTTAAGTTTAGTGATTTTGCTGACAAGGAGTTCGTTTTTAGTTTCAAGGGCTGGGATTTGCGCCAAATGTGTAGCTAGCTGTTCTGAGTGATCAGTTATCGTTTCTACTAATGCTGGCATACTACTCAGCGTCGCGTTTATTGTTGCAAGAGTCGATTGTGTTTCAGCGGCAAAGCGTTTCGAATTTACTGCAGCTTGATGCAACGCATCTAAGGACGACCGCGCGTCAGTGGCAAACAGTTCCGATTTACTTATTGACTGCTCTAAAATAGCAAGAACGGTCTCCAGAGACGCTGGAGATTCTTTTCCGACGACTAATTATCGGAGGAGGTTTGCGAGCGCGAGTGCTCAATAGGATCCGCACGATCTTTGCTCATAGTGACCAAGTGTTCTTTACAGCAGTCGTTTACAGATCTGTGCATAAAATAATATTTTGTACACCCCGGATGAAAGGCTCGACCACAGCAAGAACAGACTACCGAGCAGTTAATAATCACTCTGTAACAGCGGTAGCACGCATTCGACATGCGTGAGGTTCACCTATAACTTAGGGTCATTACCGTTAGCAGCAGATATATAGCAAGAGTCGAAGTAAATAGAGCGGGATCATCACAATAATAACCTCGCCACGGATATCACGGAACACGCGTATTTATCACACGAGCGGTGGGAGTAATCGGTAATAGAGATAATGACGGTGATGTTTACTATCTCCCGCGAAGCGGCGCACCGATGGTAACGGTGAAGTTGCTAACGATGGCCACTACCATCCGACTTCGTCGCAGTGGTGATTGTCAGCTGCGGCGATAAAGATCGGCTAAGTAGATGACTGTCATGTCGAAGTAGCAGCGCCTCGATGACCAGATCTAAGTCGTTGGTAGGCGCGTGTGTACGGAGTTCCGCTCTACAATCTCAGCTGGTTTGATGCCGTGATTTAATATGCATGCGCACTAAGCTACTTGCAATTTCCCTCTCGCAAGAACGTCGGGCGACGAGATTTTGACAAGTGAGGTTATGAAAATCAGCAAGTCTTTTCGCACAAATTGTCGGCCAACAGCACACTCTTGGTTGTTAGTGATTAAATTAATACGAAAAGCACTTTGTTAACTTGCTCTTTCCTGAAACAAAACCGCCCGCAGGCAAAGAAAATCAGTACTTTTGGCCACAGAAAACGGAGAGCGATCAGATTACGTCTAGTTTTACTCACCGCGGCAGAGAGAGAGACGGAGAGAGGCGGAGAGAGAGAGAGAGACAGAGGCAGAGAGAGAGAGAGAGAGAGAGAGAGAGAGAGAGAGAGAGAAACAGAGAGAGAGAGACAGAGAGACAGAGAGACAGAAAGACAGAGAGACAGAGAGACAGCGAGACAGAGAGAGAGATAGATAGATAGCCATTTTATTATACCTCGCTTATTAGGCTTTGCGTATAAAAGGGTGAGTACAGTGTGTCCAGACTTTATAACAATATAGATAGACCAAACAAAATATATAATAATAATCATAATAATAATAATAGTATGCTAACTTAGAATACACTAGTAAACTAAGTACAGGGGTAACTAGGGTGAAATAAAATACAATGACAGAAGAACAATAATAATGACATAATAATAATGATATAGCGATGCAGTGTAGTGTAGTGCACCGTGAGTAACTCGACCGAGTTATTCACGAGGCATTTTGTTCAAGAATATAACTGAACAGCGCAAGTCGAAAGGAGTCAGCAGAGGTTATATTCCGAATTCGGACAGGTAACGCGTTCCACGTGCGCGTTGCCGACACGAGCGTCGATTTCCGAAAGCACTCGGTCCTGACTGTAGGGACGACGAGGCTCGATGGGTCTGTGGCGCCACGGAGAGCAGCAGAGCGGCCGCTAACAGTGCAGCGCGTTACCAATGACCGAGCAAATGACGGCGGTGCCCCGGTCTGCAGTGCGCGATAAGTAAACAGGCCGAGGAAGTAGTGTCTCCGTTGTGTGATTTTCAGCCATCTAAGTCGCGTATAGTGTGGCGTGATATGCTCGTATTTTCTAACCCCCAGCACAAAGCGGACGCAGGCGTTGAGCGTGCGTTGGAGGCGCAGTTCTTTAGTGGCCGTTATGTCACCGAGAATAATTGAGCAGTAGTCGAATAGTGGAAAGATGAGCGCAGTTACCAGGTGACGTCGGAGGTCGGTGGTGAGAGCATGCCCGTTCGCTCTAAGCTGGTACAGTGTCTTGTACACTCGGCTATTTATCGACGTGACATGCTCACGCCAACACAGTGTGGGAGTGATGAGGCATCCAAGATTTTTGATGAACGACGCGTATGGGACTGCGATGTTTTGAACGGTTACTGCGACTGGGTAAGAGGTCCCGATGGTATTCACATACCGAGCTGAGCCGAGGATCATAGCCTGGGTTTTGGCAGGGTTCAGTCGGAGAGCGTTTCTGTCGGCCCAGTCGCAGATCCGAGCAATGCCCTCGTTGATACCCGCGACGCAGTCATCTAGTTGACCGGGATCACAGTGGGCGTAGATTTGTATCGGCATACTTCACCACTGAGCAGTTCTGGATTACCGTCCCTAAGTCATCGACATAAAGGGCGAAGAGTGCGGGACCAAGAACGGACCCCTGCGACACTCCGTCCGGAGAGATAAGATTGGAACCACAGAAGTGCTGAGCGCGAGAGGTTCAGGCGTGAGAGTTTGAGGAGCAGGATGCTGTGGTCCACTGTGTCGAATGCCTTGGAGAAGTCAAAGAGAATAAGGACCGTGACTTGGCGTCGGTCAATGGCGTGACTGACTGAGTCCAGGACTTTGACTAATGCCGCCTGCGTTGACCCGCCCTCGACGAATCCGAACTGGTCCGGGTCACATCTGGCCGTGTGACAGAGGTAACGAGTGAGGTCCTCGTGAACGATGCGCTCCAGAACCTTGGATATGACGCAGAGGCGCGAAATCGGCCTGTAGTCCGACGCAGCAGCAGGTTTAGCGATCTTAGGAATCGGCGTAATGAAGGAGCGCTTCCAGGCAGACGGAAAGGTAGACGAGGTGAGCGAGCAGTTAAATAAGTCTAGCAAAATATGAAGTAGAGGTTCGACACAGAGTTTGATGAGGAAGCTGGGTAGGCCATCTGGTCCGGTGACGTAGGACGATTGTAATCGAAGTGAGCGGCGAAGGGATTCCGGAGTGACATGGGCGAAAAAGAATTGGGCGTCGTCGAAAACCGGTGGAAAGAGCAAGGACGCAGGAGGTCGGATCGTCGATTCGACATAAACGGAGGAGAAGAAGGTGTTTAGCTCCTCAGGGCGTATTGAGATGGCGGGAGACGTCTTACAAGGGACGATTCCAAGCCGCCTCAAGTCAGCCCAGAGTGTTCTAAGCCCAGTGTGATGGGAGAGACGTTCTGAGACGTATACTCAGAGAGAGAAAGAGAGAGAGAGAGACAGACAGAGAGGCAGAGAGACAGAGAAAGGGAGAGAGAGAGAGTCATACACACACAGCGATGAACGTCAGTAGTATTGCGGCCACTATGGCGACCCTCACTCCTATCCCCCACTCCTTTTCTCCCACGCAGCGGTCGCCGAGTTCGCCGTGAGCCCGAGCGGTCGTGGATGGGGGGGGGGGCGGTGAAGGGTGCCGGCATAGTGGCGCGCTGTTTTTAATTTTTTTATTACATTTTTTAATTTATGATAATGAATATGTTTGACTGGTGATTTTTGGCGCTCCTTTGCCCCGCTACGCCCCAAACCCAAACTGTTGATATATATTCTGACTAGATGTTTATTATATATATATATATATATATATATATATATATATATATATATAGGTTACGTCCTGTTTCCAGGGTTTCACAAAAGAGGGGTGGCTCCTATTTGGTCGGGAATGTGCCCAACAGGGATGGAGCCCTCTCCGACACGCACCTGGATCTCGTGGGTCTAAATGGAGAATGATAACCGCGCAGTGCCGGCACGGAAGGTACTCCGGCCGGAATTTGCGTGCGGTAGGTATGGCAGAAGGTCGTCGACAAGTTAGGTAAGTATTGTACCGACGGTAGGTAAGTAGTGGGCAGTCGGTAAGGAAGACGGTCCTCGTAGCGAGAGGTAAGTATGTGTAGCGCCCGGTAACGACGAGGGTCACCGTGTCCGGGATGAATAGGTGTCGACAGGTGGAGTAGGAGGAGGTAAGTACGCAGTGGTCGATAGGTATCGACGATGGGTATCTTACCTGGTGTTGCGTGGTAAGCGGAAGAGCGTAGCGGGTGTAGTTTAATCAAGGGCGATGACCGGAATTGCAGGTCCCGCTGGAGCTGGTGAGCCTGGAGGCGTGCACGGCCTCGGCGGTGTCGTCGGTGTGTGTGGCGGCGACGGAGGAGGTGAAGGCCGTTGGTACCTGAGCTGCTGACGGAACTCGTACGAGATGGCACGATGGTCCCAGCAGATGACGATGAGATCCGCGCAACGATATAAACGTACGGCGACGGTGATGCTCTCACGGATCTTAGGAAGAGAGCGCGTACTAGTAAACGCGGCTTTGCTGACGGAGAATAGTTCGTGATGGAGTTCGCGCGATGCACTGGACACGTTATGGCCGGTGGCGAATCGAGGTTTTCCGAGTTCGATAGCTATGGCTCTGCGAAGGGAGCATTTGACCCCGCCGCGACGCCTACCCATTTACGAAAAGAAGACCCGGCTCGTTAGTCCAGGTTTTCGCCAAAAAGGAAGGGTAAGATCATCACGTGCCCGTGGTATGCACCATCAACGATACAAGGTAGGATTGCGCAACGTGCATGTGGTATGCACCATCAACGCGGTTTATGAAGAGTAAGTATAGTTTGGTAACCGTACGAGCAACGTGCATGTGGTATGTACCATCAACTAGTACGGGTGGAAGAATGTAGGTTCGAGGATCGGTCCAACGTGCATGTGGTATGCACCATCAAGACCAGAGAGGAAGGATGGAAATCCTGGTGTAACGAGTTTAATAAGATGAATGATGTTACCTGCTCCCGATCCCTTTGATTCACAGGTGTTTACGCGGAGGTAGGTAAGTGAATTGTGTTTAAACACTTGGTTGTCCACTATATATGTATGTATTGTTACAATATTAAAGAAGTTACAAAGTTATTATTATAAGAATCCGTATTCGGTACGGAACCAGCGTAATGTAGGTTCGAGACCGTGGATGTATGATGCACACGTAATGGAGTGTGGTACAATGATCGCAATTCGGTTCGTAACACTTTAATCACGGCTTACTGCGTTCGCGGTTACTCGAGGTTACACGGTGATTCTATATAATGGTTAATTGGACGTCTCGTTGTAGAAGAACGTAGAACGTCGTGGAGACAATACGGTATATTAACTGGTAACTCGTTACTGGTAAATCGACTGAATACGCTACGGTATGAATGGTGTCGATCGTGTTCGAATATTGACTGTACTTCAACTGCGCTTCAACTCCCCGCGCTGTCGATTGCGCTCTAATTTATATATGTCCCTTATGGGTGACATAGTGGGGAAGCCCTTTGTCTAAGGTGGTGAGCTCATCGTTGAGTCACCTAGCTCGCCTTTGAACTTTGTTTAGTCTTTGGCACTTATCAGTGATACGGTACGTCCGGTACTCAGGTTACTCGGGGACCGCTCGAGGCGCGTCGCTTGTGCGAGCGTCGGAGTCTCCGCACAAGCGAGGCGTCCCGCAGTTTTTTTGGTTTTTTGGTTATATCTCCTCTAATTTCGGAGTTACAGGTTTTTCATTCAAGAGAACATTTTGTAGGCAATGAATTTGTCTAGAGACCCACGTGGTTGGTTTTTAGATTAGTTAATTAGTTTGGGCTTGACCAGTGTTCAAAGCTAAGCTTTACAGGGTAGTATATATGTATTGAAACGGTGCGACCGATTCATCGATTTTTGTTAATATTCGGGACTCGAGGTAGAATAAATATAGTCAAATCCTGTCGGTACGGCGAAGAGATTTATTCGAGATTTTCGGGGTCATTACAGTTTGGCCTTATTACCGACGCCGATGCTATAATTAGTACCATGCTATTCGCATCGATCTATGTTGATCGATGTTGGCGCTAGTGATCGTTCTCTCTCTATAATTGCTGCGTACTGGGTTCTGGCCAAGATGGCCGCGGCT
>JAPYZT010004344.1:0-16768 GCA_030522965.1 Tryphoninae sp. A BG-2022a | reverse complement strand
TAGCATTGATAAGAGGTAGCCCAAAAATAACTCCTGACTTATACCAGGAAAAAAGGAAAAATCGCAATAGATTATTAAAACATATAATATTATTTTTTAGCGTATCATAGTCAGTTTGAGAAATATTGATTTTTCACCAAATGCCAGACATTTAAATCTTCCACTGCGATATTTTGGAAAAACGACAAGTCAAGGTCGAAAAACACCCACGACAAGGGAAAGAATATTATATTTAGAGAAGAATAGTGAAAAGAAATTTTTACATAAATCAGTGCAGTGGTTTTTGATATATTTCTTATGCAAATTCGAAAAATGCTCTGAGAAAATTGCATTCAAAATTTTGAGCATACTATATGCTCGACGTTGTATTCTTATAACGTGCAGGCACATGTACCAACTCGAGCGATATCGTAAAAACATTTTTGTTGCATATTGAATGTCAACAAATTATTTGATACTCGAATATATTTCTTTTCATAGCCACAAGAACATCCTTTGAGACCGGTAAAAACACGACACCAGCAATGCAACGACCATGGTCTTGATGTGGCATGCAAGGTAAGGCTTCTTATAACATGTCTTTGAACGTACTAACTATTTCAATTTTCGTTCGAAACCTTCTAAAAAATGGAACTCTAACACATTTCAGATCACAATGATCAACGACGATGCGTGCTCTTCATTATCATGCGGTTACAATACAGTTCGTCGAACTAATGTTGCCCAATCTGTAATTATCCCTATTACAAGTGAAACACACATTGATGTAGCACCCGGAACAAAGTGTGGTCCCTCTCAAGTAAGTACTACGGGCGAAACAGCTTATACATAGATAACAAGGTTGAACCCTAACTACCTAGAAAAACCTTAATACGAATCAATGTTTTAGATTTGTAAAAAGGGAAAGTGTAAAATGACATACACTTTACCGAATTACAAGGGTGAAGATAAACTCGAGCCATGCCACGAATGGGGTCGTGGAGACCGACAAGATGACACATGTGAACTGTCATAACATTTCTTCTAACTGTCTTCTGACTGTTGACCTGTCACTTATATACCCATGGTCCTCAAATGTTCCATAACATTACGCCTCAATTCCTTCGACAAAGTTCGAGTGTCGGAAATTACATACGTCTACAAGTTTCTCACAGAGTTATATTAATTATATTTCAAATATTTAAATACGCGATCGCTAATCTATAAGGCAATGCATGAAAAAGGACGATACACATTTTCGGAAAATACGTGCTTACACATAGAACTTAGGCGAATATGCGAAATCTATGTCACTTCTTACATCGTTGCACAATGTCAATTAAATTTTACGCTCTTTGGTATTATCTCCATTCAACATAACGATCCACCGTTCTGACTTTATGTTTGATCAATTGTACTATGATAATCACGTTATAAAAATGACTTCTGATTTCACGAACGTGAAAACAATTTACTGCTCGACAAAGTTTTGTGCTATCACCGAACTTTAGCAAGTGCGATATGGAATAAATTATACGATGTGATATATTAAAATGGGCATTAAATGAAATTGTATAGGAACATTGATTGATAATAAAATAAAGTGTCATGCTGAAGCGAGAGAATCAAAACGACATCAAAATTCATGATGTTTCCAAATTGAAGAATTTATTGTTCACCTTTGGATAGTTGATAGTAGTGATATATAGAATCTAGCTGTATCATAATTAAGAAAGGATTGCTAGTGTCCAAATTGGAGTAATGAAGGAACAATTGTCTTCTCTCTTTGTCCGATTTTGCAAGACTCGGATTAGTTGGGAAAAACTATCCAAAGTAAGAGCAATAGTATATTATACCTACAATTGTATCCTCAGATCTTCACCCAACATACCTGAGCAAGCCCATTTACTGATCTTCCGGATTATTGTACGTTTTTAACCCGCAATAATAAAACCCTGTTTCTTTCCATGTAAGTAATTCCGTTCTAAATACAACACAGCTTATCTGCATTTATTGTTGTATTTGTTGTTTCCATGATTTACCTATACCTATATAAGACAGCTGTATATTTTATTTATCAGTTTAAAAATGTAAATAAAGTCTCCATGCTAATGTTTCATTCTTTCATCGTATAAAGTTAAATAACCGAGCCATATAAGTAACAAAATAATAATATTGTTAAAAAAACAAAAAATAAACAAAAACATTACATTATGACTTGTTTTGGATAATTTCAATAAAAGATATATCCGTTAAATTAAAAGTAAACGAGAAAAATGATTCTCGAGATATCTGGATGAAGTTGAAAATCTTTAAAATTGCGAACATTCTCCCTTAAGGGGATCATCTTGGATACATTTCCTCACTTCACTTTTTCGTAATCGGGTCGCATATTTTTTATACTTTCTTATTAATTGAGTCCGTAAGCTGTCTTTTCTTGGTGGGAATATTACTTCATACACTATTCTGCCCATAATATTCCTTTTTTCGGATTACTTGTTTCATTCGCACGCGAAGTTATACGCGAAAAACTGAAATGGGAACGATATCGCCCCGTACAATCAATGTGATCAAATAAACGTTGACGTAAATTTAATTAAAATGAAAGTAAAAGGCGAAAATTAAAAAATTTCGTTCACACATTTCCGTGAAACTAGCAAAAAATGCAAAAAAACATATTTTTATTCAAATTGAATAGTTAACAGAACTGTAAACCCTTTAAATTATAGAAAATTGAGGTCTCATAAAGAAATTCTATAAGTTATATAAATATTAGTTCACAAATTGTTGAGATCCGGTCATGGACAGGCACAAAAATATCTTTTTGGCCCAAAAACAAGCATGTTTTTGATAATTTTTCATATTTCAAAAAGTCCGAATGGATTTATACATAAAAGGTATCTTGGTTATAGTGAAATACATTTGTGCTATAAATTTGAGCTTGACCCGTTTATGCGCTACTGAGATTTGACTGAGGACGGACGGCTCCTGTAACAAAGATTTTTGGAGGACAATATTAATAGACACTTTTCATATATGACGATTGCCTAAAAATGATAGAAATGTGATTAACTTTCCATTATACGTGTACTATCAGGTAAGTGCACATCATATTTTATGAAACCATTCTTTTTTTCCCCTTTTTACAGGAATATTTAACAATTTAGAAAAATATTTAACCCAAGATACGTACGAAATATTATCATCGCGCACAAATTTTTTAAATATTTAACGTATGCAAAACTGGAGCTCAATATGAATAATATATCACTTATAAATTTCGTTCATCCTCCCGAATAAATGAATGATCTCTCTGTGTATTTAATTCTTTCTTAATGAAAATAAAATTATTCCAATGGGAACAAATGCAGCTTGTTGAATATTGTAAATCACGAAATAAACGATAAATTAGTAATATCGTTATAATTTTTCGATGTCTATCACCGCTAATCGAGAATTGCTAACAATAAGTTTCGTCCTGTTTCGTCCTGTCATACGTATATACGGTTTATCTACATGTAACTGTTTGTAGATAATACTATCTCTCTTCATAAAATAGATACATATCGTCAAGAGATAGAGAGAGAGAGAGAGAAAGAGAGAAAGAGAGAGAGAGAGAGTCGGACGATGCTCCGCGCATGCGCGTAATACAACAGCTCACTAGTTCTCCCCAGTTTCGCACTCTCCTTTCTCCTTTCGGGTGTTGTTGAGTCAGCCCGTCATGCTTCCGCCATTTTGTTGTCTAGCCGCGGAGAGACGATGCCGAGATGGTGGTCGCATTCAGCGCATCGAACAGTTGTGGGATCGCTCCCTCTCTGAACATTGTTTTCCACTGACAATGAATGCTTTGCTGAGTGAGCATTGGAATTTTTTAATTTCTGAACGTAATACTTAGAATACACGCAATATAACGAATATTTAACCACGATTATAAATGCTCTGTATACAAAATTAGAATTCAAAATGTACAAAGGAGTACAAATGTACAAGTTTAGGGGCGATGGATCTATAACGTTTTATTATACATACCATTGTTCAATTTCTCGTGTATCTTCGATGAATCCACAATAGTGTAGCTTAATCCGTCATATACATATTCAGTATCATAAAAAGCTATTGCGATTCCGTGTATCATAACCATAACATGATAGCGACAAAGGACAACACGCAACAGTTGTGTCGATGTAATGCAAAAGTTTTTACTAGAAAACATGGCGTTCGCTACCACAACATGTTGTGGGAGTACTTCGGATCATAGAGCATTCGGTGCATAAACCCAAAACAGCTGTTCGGTGCACTGAATACGACCTCTGAGACCTACCAGTGGTATTAAGTAAACGAGTGCAACCTCTACGAGGTTAATTCTGCTCATTTCTCGCAAATAGTACTTAAATATTACTCTTTTTTAATAAAATAGACGTGTCTCAACATTATTTTATTGTGTTAAGAAGAGGTATAACATGTTTTGGAAATCACGTACGTTTTTGTCATTTTCGAGGGTTGAGAATGAGAGTTCGTCACGAGAATCGAACACGAGGGCTAATGCACATGCATGGTATTAATGCTAATAATATGAGCCTCTCATTTATTAATATACCGTAAATGCATCAACGGAGCAAATAAAAATGAATCCACGAAACGAGCACAGTTCCCGTGCAGAAATGTTGACAGGGATACTAAACTACTGATCATGTCCTGATCAGAATATGGCAGGGATGCGCCAAAACAGGTGTCCCTACAGGAATCCAGATGATTTCCGCATTGGAAGAAATTTACGTCCGTGACGAAGTTTCGAAACGACGACACCACTGTACTTACGGGGCATTCGAATCATATCCTGGTCAGGATATTGCAGGTATGCCCCAAAACGGGTATACTCACCTACAGGAACCAGATGTTTTCCATATCGGAAAAAAATTGCGTGGGTGACGATATTTCGAAACCATGGCGCGACTGTACTTTCGGGGTATACCGACTCAATCCTAATACGAAGCCTGTGGTGAGCATAAATTTTATGACCAATACAATATATATATAGATATAGTAGTGGTAGTACCGATCACGACCGACAGGTGGCGCATGGCCATCCCGCTTCTCACAAACGAACCATGCGTCCGCTGGCATTATAAATGCGTAAACTGTGCAGAAAAGTATTAGGCTTTCTCTGGAACGTGCTGTAAAGAATTAGCTCACACTCCAATAAGTGTGCTATACAATTCTTGGGTCGTACAATTACATACACGTTTTTCATATACATACTTATTATTTTCTCAGCCTATCCTGCTGCTTTTGATTTGTTTCCTTGAAGTCGAGGGTAGAAGTTAGTATTTAATATAATGCTTTCAGCAATTCATTATTCTTACATGAATTGATCGGGATCCCTACTCGAATCCAGTTAGAGTCATTAACCTGTTAACCGGGCGTGACGTACTGGCACGCCCTATCTACAGGCGTGCCCGTACGTCACGCCCGGTTAACAGGTTAACGGATTTAGATCGGAATCCAGTTTACAGATCTTACATTTAGTCCTCGAATCTGATCCGATATCGAACTAGATCCCGATTAGGAGCCCAGGATATAACTCAGAATCCAGCTGTATTCCTGCCAAAACTTCTGCACGGGAAGTTACGCTCACAGGCTGCAATTTTTATATGCCTTCAAATTCCGCTTTCAAACTTTGACACAGTATTCTTAAAAATATAAATTAATGTTTCATGCAACAAAACAATGTCTATTTTTGAAAGTTTTACTTGCATTTTTCCCCAATATTGTATTCTTTGTTTAAATCGCCTCCTTCATAATACAATATGGAAAATGCATTGAGCTCTGTATGAATTTTTTACTCTCCACCGTTTCTGTCCCATATTTTCAATATTTTGTCAATGGAGTACGGCCTCCTCCTTTCTAGGCTGTTCCATGCTTCTTTCATGATGTGAACACATCAATGTCTATCCCAAGAATACGACTTTCCCAAAATTTAGGGAGAGTGATATTGTCGCGATGGATATTGCCGTATTCACTGTCACTCCCGGCTGAAAACAAAAGTTTTACTCTCCACCGTTTCTGTCCCATATTTTCAATATTTTGTCAATGGAGTGCGGTCTCCTCCTGTCTAGGCTGCTCCATGCTTCTTTTTGTTTCGTCTGATAAGGACTGACTGCCTATGCATATTTGTGCTCGCTCGTCAACGACCTGGATACAATAATTTCTATTTTTCTATTCATCCGTTTCATTCCTATTCACAAAATACCTGGTGCCTGGGGGGGGGGGGGGGGGGGGGGGGGTACGCTCCAGCGTAATAGCGTAGTGCGGATCGTGACTCGATGCTCCCATTCATCCTTCCTGCTCATTCATGCACGATAACAGTTTAAGGATAGTCTCATTTGTGTACGAAATAAGGGTATTAGTCATCGATACTACGCTATGTGGCATATAATTAATCCGTATTAGTGTTTCAAAATTCATCGTTCTCGGGTTCCTTTGGCAATATTACGTTGGTACAGCATTCTAATTATAAATAATGTCGTATACTAATTATACGATTACAAATTTATCAAGAAATCAGAGCAACGAATTAATTAAAAATGATAAAAATGAAATTTTATCTCACATGGTATGATAAAGTGATTAATAGATCGTAGGTATTAATTAATTATGTACAGTTTTTGTGTTTATTTAGTAATTTGACTCAATTGATTAATCTTTGTTTAAGGTAGTTGCCTGGCAAGTGATAAATTTTAAGACTTGTTTAAAAATTGTACGATAAATAATTTAATTAATTTAATAATACAGCACATATTAACATTTGGAGACAATGGTCCACAGCAAACATAAGATAATAGTAATTAAAAATGATACGTTTTGTACACGCAGCATGGGAGAAGCGTGGGAAAATGACGCATTTTATTTTTGTTTACATTGAAGGAGTTATACCATCTATTTGAAAAACTAACACGCTTTAGGATTATATATCTAGAAAAACGTTTTAAAAAATAAAAATTGTTTACCACATATTTTTGCCAAATTATTAGAAACAATAACATAATTGGATGAATATTTTCAGTGGAGGGGATATTGAACTAGTCGCGTGAAACGAAACAAAAGGCGCGAAAATACGAGGCAATTTGAATTTAAAAAGGAGTTGCGTTACAATTTTTACTAGATAATAATTATGGGTTTGAGTAAACTAGAAATTTTAGTCTTATACAACACTTCATCTACTACATTTTCGAGGAGAGCACTTCCTTGCAACTACAACATTTTAAGTTTTTGCCTAATTCTCCTATCTCGACAATGCGCCTTCCCTCGCAGAGGTTAGGTTTGAAATCATCTTTTTGTATTAAATCTGTTTACGAAGAGCTGTTGCTACTTTTTCCTTGCTATTGAGTACTTTTTTATTTATAAATCGTTCCTTATACCTCATACGGTCTGCCATAATTTTCTTTCAATATGAAGAACAAAAATAATTATAAATGTGTTTGCAGTGTTCATAACCTTTTCATGACAGACCGTGATTATAATTGTATACAAGTGAGTACGAAAGAAAATATGCGACGTTGTCACATCTTTGCAATGTATGTTCGTATAGAGAATACTATTGTGTATGTGGTGCAGTCGTGTCAAAAATACATAGGCCTACAATACTAAACTATCCATACATAAGATGGAGGTTTTGAGCCGAAACTTTTTAACTGAGCGGTTGCGAGGCAACTACCTTAAGCCAAAATTTAGATCAATTGATTTAGAATTTTCTAAGAACATTTTTTTTCTGATTTCAAAATTTGTTGTTTTTTTTTAAAAAGGAATTGAGTTAGGGATCTAAACTTTCAAGGTCAGTTCAGCATTTCATTAGTACCTATATATCCTCCCAGTATCATTAAATAATCTGGGCAGATTCAGTATTCTTATGGCCCTCTATCCTTTAGTCATACTTTTTGCTTTTTTGTATTGTTACCCACATCATAAATTTGTCATAAATTTGCTGTTTATAACACGGTCAATGTATGAACATTTTTGGAGAAAAATGTCGTAGCAACAGACCTATATACTTCGGGTCCCAATGAGTAGTGATCTCTGTGTGGTAAAACATGGATAACCGATGTTACGAGCAAGACAATAAAAGGATAAAAAGATTTGTCCCAAACCAGGTAATATTTCCATTGATGTTGGTTCACTAACAGCTGCTCCATTTTGTATTCGTCGCACCATTATTTCATATTTTTGATTACCTTTTGAGTTTATTTCGTTTCGAGAGTTCAGCAGTGATTACTTTTTTATCCTCGGCGAGTTTTTGAAGTTGATACGCGATATTGCGCCATTTTGTTACTATTCAAACGCCTTTCATTTAATGTTCACCTCACTTTCAGCTGTGCTATTATTCTCCATCAAAATTTTATCGATCAAGCTTCAAAGTGTCACCTGGCTCAACCGGGTGTGACCATTATTCTGTTGTATACGGATTTTTAAAGCTTAACGGTCAAAGCGTGAGAACTTATTCATGTGTGCGTTTATCGATAAATTAATTGGTTTGCGTCATATGCAAGATATTTTTTATGAACACAAGGGTTTTTTAAATTGTTTTTACAAAAACAATTTTGAAAGAGCCTTTGCGAGAACCTTCTGATCCAAAAGTTACAATTCTTGAACCATTGCCCGTCACTCGAAAGATTGAACTGTCCGGATGATTCCGGACTCAGTATCCAAGTCTCGGGCAGTCCTTTAATGAGCAATAAGATGCAACTTTGTGAAAAATTGATTTTTCAAGATTCTACTATACCTATCGAAGCTAGTGGTGTCTTGCATTCGGGTGCATTGATCAATAGAATTGGAAGGAAATCAGAAATCCGTTGTCTTATTTGAAATGCATGATTCTAGTATGACATTTTATTGTGTTACTTTTTCCATTTTTTCAACTTTTGCTTCCGTTCCAAAACAACAATTCCCACAATATGTTCGTCCAGTATTAGATTTTGAGAATGTATATGAAATAATTAAACAAGAGCATGGATCCTTTCATCTGATCAAGACTACATGGTAAGCGGTTGTGTCAATGCAAGACTAACGGCGGTTCTAGATTGCAATCTGGAGAGGATTCTAGTGTATCATAACGTTGAATTTATGCCCCGGCTATATCATCAGTTCCGTAGATGTCATATCCGCACCGTTAGTGTTTAATGTAGTCGAAATCTGGAACCTCTAGAAAAATCTCAACCGGATCTGGAAATTTGATTTTGATTGACGCCCGTTTGATTTTCTAACGAATTGACGATATCTTGGATATCGTAAAATGAACGAGGAACGTAAACATTTATAACCTTGTTCCAGCACGAATAATGACAATCACATTCAAAATTGGAAGCTGGAAGTCCCGTTGATTTTTGTATACCAACTGGTGTAACCCGGGGAATGATCGAGGTATCAAAGAGTGTTGCTGATCAACGACAATGAGTCTCGTGGCTATACGATAGAGCATCGTCATAACACTGAAACGATTTTTATATTTCCTATTTCTGTTTCAGAGTATAGCGAAACTCTCCTAACGGCTTGCATTTTCTCGAATACACCCCCCCCCCTCTCCAATTTTAGAAAGAGAAAACATTTCGACAATTTCCGGGCGGCAGGCGAAAGGACGATAAGCATAGGCAGACCAGAGACAAGGATCAAAACCCTTAGCGTCGCGTCACTTTATGTGTGCTTACGCGTGAGGCAACCGAGCTTACTTTTCTATTTTTCTCGCTCTGCCGCTACTTCGCGACGCCTCGTCGTTTAAGGTTCATTCACTGGCCCGTCCGGGTCGGATCCGCCATTAGGGGGAGGAAGGAGAGGGGAGAAGAAAGGGGGAGAGGATTGGACGCAAGGTCGAGAGATAAAACATGGATTGCCATAGTGTGGAGAACGCAAGCTCGGTGACCCCGTCTATCCACATATCTCGTTTCACGGCTAGTCACCTTCGGATACTCCCACCGGACGTCTCGCTCACGTACCCGGGGCTTTCGACCAGGCATCCGGGGGCTGGAGCGCTTGCGACGTTTTCATCGTAAACGGCAAGCGCGGGCACATCAACCAAAAGGGATTGACGATAACAAACAAAAAAAAACTAGAAATTGGAATTTTCGAAGATTCGCATCACGTCCAATTAGCCATTGACGAAGTATCGTTTGCGAATCAGGTTTATTTAAAATTGGGAGTATTCGAAGAGGTCAAGCAAGTTACGAGAATCCATTTTCAGATTGTTTCCCTCGATATTGAATCAAGAAAAAGCACTGATTACTAGCTTGTTTTTTCCATTAGTGCGTTGAATTTATTTTAAACAAGATTGTATTTTCGTAAAAGAAAATCTTGACGAACCGACAAGTTTCTAGAATTTTATGTACGTAATCGAGATACGAGCATTTTGATTTTACTCGGGACCTACGCACATGCGCATCCACGAGTTCGTGAACGCATGCGCGAGCAGCCAGGCCGTGTTATGTGCGCATGCGCGAGCAACCAGACGGCTTATGTGCGCATGCGCGAGCAACCAGACTGGCTTATGTGGGCATGCACGAGCGAGCCTACAAACTTACGTGCGCGGGCAACGTTTAAAAGCTCATCTGCGCATGCGCAAACGAGCGTCTGCTTCCGCGCAGACGCACTAGAGCTCGTTATTGGTGCTCGAGCCTGCCAATCAATATGCGTGAAGCATCTAGGAAATCCTAGTCCCGATTTGTGATGCTGCGACGTCTAAGTTGCTACTTCCAGTTACTTCTAATATCCATTCAATTTTATAATATCGAATGCAAAATGAATTACACTTGGCTCTTCTACACTGGACACATACTAACCATTCGCGAGAACAATAGTAATATAACCTGGACAACAACCAACCGTGTGTTTCCGATTTTTATTCAAGAATTTTCTTGGCAGAACGTGCTTTCGATCACGAGCTTTTCGTACACACGGCTGGAGGAATAGGATTTACTCGAGATTGTCCCGGAACGTGGTTAGAACAGAGGAGGAAGTCATTCGGATCCCAGCCAGTTTTGTCTTCCTTTCCGCCACGGGGGACTGGAAGGTCGGTTTGCCCAGAGATGGAAGGAGGCGGATTCGCTTCGTCATGGTTGAAAAAAAAACAGAGCGAATAAATGACAGAGCTAAGACGACAAAGTCGTGCTGTGCGAACAAAAACAAGGTTTGAAAACCAGGACCATGGATAATGGAGAGTCCAGGCTTTATCCATTTAACTGTCTCCTTCTTAACGCCTCTCCCCTTCTCGCCATTCTTTTTTATCACTCTCCTCTATTTCTTTCCACAAACTATTATATTTCTTTCGATCTCGGAATGTCCCGGGTAATGTCCACCATTCGTCAGGTACGTCAGCGCACCTCCTGGCCAGCTCCTCGCGGAATCCCAACTACCTCGAGAACCACAATTTTCACCTTCTCACTTCCGTCTTACACCCTTTCCCTATATCCCTTTCTCTTTCTTTCTCGTCCCTCATTCTTCGCTCCCCTTCCATGCCTCACTCCCGATCGCAATGAGAAACACCGCAGGGAGTACAGGGAAGAAATAACGATCGGGGAAAAGTGTGCAAGAAGATGAATCACATCCACCAGGACGTTGGGAATGACCCTAAAGGAACGCTCAACGAAGAAGACTAAAATAATCGTCAAATGACAGAAAAAAAACGATTCTACACCAGTCTACTTTTCCCATTATTTGAATCGATGCCAGACGAATCTTGAAATATCGCTGGTGTTATTAACACAGTGAGCGAAAGAGGGAGGCGTAATCACTCTTATATTAACAACCGAGGATAAAACAGTTCCGATTACACGAGATAATTTTAACCACGAATATTTGTTCGTCCCTTCCACAGGTACTTCTCGTTCTTTTTTTCTTTTATCCGGTCCCGTTCCTCTTTTATACCCCGACGAGGAAAAAAAAGAAAGAGAAAATAAAATTTTGAACGCTACACATCCCGACGCTTTTCACCATTTCCCATTAATATCGCTGCATCGCTAAGCGCCCATTGTCGTTGTTACGGCGAAAATACCACCGGCCACGGTCGATAGTTGGGGAAATCGAATTTCGTTCAATTACGCGAGTTATTCGGGCAGAACACGCTGTCGCAACCTCTTCCGATTCTCCCACCAAACCCGGGTTATTTGATTCGACGGATACGCAAATGCGTTATATTGGTTAGACGATAGGGACCCAGGACCCATGGCTCTGATGCAACGTTTTCCACTAGGATGGACAGGCCTAGACAAGGCAAAACCGTGATGCGGAGTGTGAAATTCACGTAGAACGAGACGGAAAACCGGGAGATGGATATTTGCCCGTATGTATTTGGTGGTGTTATCGTTTGGTCTTTTTCGTCCCGGTACCATGGAGCAACACCCTTCCCCTTCTCTCTCTCTCTCTTTCTCTCTCTCTCTCTCTCTCTCTCTCTCTCTCTCTCTCTCTCTCTCTCTCTCTTTCTCTCTCTCTCTCTCTCTCTCGTCGTTGGAAAATCGATCGGTGAATCACCAGGTCTATAAGGCTCAATCGCCATGTCATTGATCCTCTTATCCCAATCCTTTCTCGCTGCTTCGAAGCTGTAAGACTGTTTTTTGTTTGTTTGTTTATTTTTATCTACGTGATCTATTCATTCTATCAGCGTGTGAAATATATTTCCACGCACACCCGGCACAATGTTCGAGTTAGTGTCTACCGTATCGTGAGCTTTGAAATTCCCGCGGTGAGGCGAGTGAACTGAGCTTTTTTCAAGAAAGCTCACGTACGATCTGCTTTTCAGGGACGCAAAGCTGGATTAAGAAAAATGGGAAATGAGGAAAATCTAGGGTCGGAGAATTGCTTCGTGGCAGAGGGACTTGGATTTTTGATCAAACGTAAATATTTTTTTCAAGCTGTTGAAACTTGTCTATAAGTAATAATAAGAAAAATATCGGAACGTACGAATCAAATTATATTTGGCATTCAGTTTGACGAAGATTCGGTTAAGCGTTCAAAATTCGATGGATTTATGTTTTACTAGCGGCCCGCCCTGGTTTCGTACTGGGTGTAATTTAGAAAAAATAAAAAGTAGGAAATAATATTTGCATCTGATCTTTCAACGTTTCGTCGGACATTTATCTCAAAAACTATTGAACTGGAGTACGTTCGGGGTAGATGGCCATAGTTTTTTGGAAGATGTGCCAAAATAAAAATACAAACATTTCGAAAATTCTTTTAACGCATAATCAGACTTTAAAGATGTATCTTTAAGATGTATTAATAGAAATATAACAAATTCTTTCGTGATCAACCTTAAAACTACACGTGAACAAAAATCTTGCAGTTTTTGACGTGTACTTGCATATACATACAATACATATTTATTGAATATTCTATGAAATATTATGATTGAACATCTTTCCTGTATATTCATCTCTCCCGGACTTATCCTATATATACAGAGTGAATTTTATAAGGTGTAACAGGCTTTATTCTAAGGTAGATGGGATCATTGCAAATAAAATATGCAAATATACATTGGGGATATTTTTAATAGTTTACGAGATATAGATGTTTAAAATTGATCCAATCAGAGCACGCCAAGAAGCGTTGGAGCCGCCCACTCCCGCCCTAACCGTAGAGATAGCACAGCATAGGGCGTTACATTTGGAGTTGCAAAATTTAATGCAGTGAATTATATTTATTATATTATTACACAGTCATTTTTATTTCTCGGGCATTCGCTGTTAGAGTACTGCTCTGAATTTTTCAAGATCAAATAAAACGCCCTATACTGTGCTATCTCTACGGTTAGGGCGGGAGTGGGCGGTTCCAACGCTTCTCGGTGCGCTCTGATTGGACCAACTTTAAAAATGTATATCTTGTAAAGTATTAAAATTATCCCCAATGTATATTTGCAACGTTTGTTTGTAAAAATCCCATCTACCTTGAAGTAAAGTCTGTTATACCTTATAAAATTTACCCTGTATATAAATCTTCCATGAAAAATTATCTAAATGATTGTAAAAACCGTACGAAGATCCATTGTCTGATTTAAGAGAAATTAACGGATGAACAGACAGATGCGAAAAGCGACTTTATTTTATACAATATAGAAATTTTAATTTCTAAAAAATATGAATATGTATTAGAAGGGAGTGACGTTCCCTCGGAATCAGAATTACTAGGAGTCGGAAATCTAAGTATGTAGACTGGCACGTTTTAGAAATAATGGATTTTTGAGGAACGCAAATGACCCCCCCCCCCCCTCCCCCCAAGAAATTTAGTAGAGTAGTGGTCGGTCATGATAAAACTATTCCCACAGTCGACCTACAATATGATCTTGTCTAATAAAAAAGGAGGTGTGGGTGAGAAGGTCAAGGTCGGTCAAGGTCAACCGGAGACTTGTATCTTTCATCTTGTCTAATAAAAAAGGAGGTGTGGGTGAGAAGGTCAAGGTCGGTCAAGGTCAACCGGAGACTTGTATCTTTCATCGCCGCTGATTGTCATCGACCCTTGAGTCTACGACGCAACAAGGGCGCAGGGTTGTCACCCGGGCATCTCGCATATCGTCGCAAGCTCGACGCGCAATGTCAAACAAAATGTCAGCTTGTTAAAGCTTCCTTCGGCTTTCAATAGTAAGTAAATATCGATATCTCACGTATCGATCAATCGCTTCGCGCCTATCGAAACTACCGAAGCACGGCGAATACAAAGTGTTCAAGATCGTCAAGAATTAAGAAAGGCTCGCTATAGTTCGCCATTTTTGTCTAAAAAAAACCCAAACGATATTCTTAATTTTAATGTACCTAAAATAGTCTTCGATATGAACTAACAAAATCCGGAAAAAACACATAAATTCGAAATTTTGTGGAAGATTAAGCAAAAAAACGTGATTTTTTCAAGAAAAAAGAAGTTACATCAAACGGATACAAAAATAAAAAAAAAATATCTTTCTATTTTTTCAAGGTCGTATCGAAGAGAAAACGATACTAGAGATAACGCAATTTGGATGGAACTCAATAGCTTCTTTAATTTGTTTTTAATCCGGTACGGAAATAAGGTCACATCGTAAAAATGAAGTGTCGAGAAAATACGCTTCAAATTTTGACGATCAACGAGCGGAGCACTACGACAAAGAGCACGCAGCTGCTCGACGCTCCACTGCGTTCGACTCTGTATCTCTGAAAATAATTGGAAATTGACTCAGTAATAAAAAGAAATCGATTATTTTAACTTTCTAAATGGATCTTAATCACTTTTCAGTGGAAAAAGCTTTCGCTTCACTATCGTTCCCGTATTTATTTTTTTGTTTTCTTCCAACATCGAGGAACATCCTCTTCGAGTGGTGCGTGAGTCTACTTTTTCATCGTCCTTTGCCGGTCCCGTTCATTCACTCCAGCGATATTCCTTTGATCTTCCCGATAGCATCCTCAAAGGAGAGAAAGAGCTTTTGGCCCTGGTCTCAATCGTGAGCCACAAACGTTTATCACAGCACCTCTCCAGTGATTCCCTCCTCGTTCGCACGTTGTAATACGAAATATGTTCCTCGCTTTTTAATGCAATTACCTAATGAAATATACCGAGCGTGTTGATGACAGGAAAGCGAAAGATATTTTAATCTATCGTCCTTTTATCCGATCTTTTAATTCCTCAAGGATATTATCAAATTAGATTTAACTATTAAAGAAAATAAGTTTTGGAAGCTTTGATTAAATTAAGCGCTAATCTTTTTCACAATTTAATAATGTTCATGATAGTTGCTCTTTTTTTTGTCGAAAAGCTTCGATGCTTTTAGATGTTTTCTTGCCTAGAAATCATTTTTTTTTAATACATGAAAAATATTTGGGTGCATTGATTAAATTCTTCTCTCATTCTTAGATAGAGGCTGAGTTTGCTATTCAGCAGGTTTCATGTTGCAATCTGAATCGACAGCACGGTCTGGGAAAATTTCTGGTCACCTGTTGATCAGCGAATCGGTTCAATGGATTCCAGTTGACCTCGTCGAGATCACCGACCAATTTTCTCCGATATCGAACAAATTTAAACCAGCGAACGAAGATGGTACTTGATCAATTTTAAGATGTAATGTACTTGAAGTTTACAAAAAATAAAAGTCATTGGTTCTGACAGTCAAATAATTGTTCCATTCTGCTTTTGATTTTTAATATTTTCAAATCGATTTTCCAAGTTTTGAATTTCACATGGAGAATCAATTTGTTTATACAGGCATTAGCGACTCATCCCGTTTTTGGCAGGAGTGGAAGTTAGAAGAATAAAAAGAAGTAAAATGTGAAGTTACGGTCTTTGATTATAGAATTTTGTTTATAAACAATATTTGCAGCTGACTTTTCGTTTCGAAAAGTACTCAATGCTTAGGTTTAAGCCTGCTCGGTACGTGAATTATTTTGTCGGTTGCTTTGAACTATGATTTCTTCTAAAGTATTTATCAGAGTGATATGCCATAAAGGACAATTAAAATCTGTATTAATTGCCCAAGAATGCTATCATATTTATTTGGATAAGGACTCATACTGAATAAGAGTAAACAACGTTGCGAATGACGCTATTTTTAATTAAGGATTGAGGTCTAGTTGGAGAGGTAAAAAAGGCCTGGTTTCCGATTTTTTTTTGGCTGAACGATAAAATAATTGATAACAAAAGTTTTTCCGTATAAAAGATATATGTTTAGTGTAAACATTATAATTTTTTAAAAGAAATATATTTAAAAATAAGCCGTTATATATCAACGGCCGAAGACGCTGCAAAAAAAACAGATTTTGCGGTGATCACTCCCGCGCTGCAACGGATT
>JAPYZT010004343.1:0-19179 GCA_030522965.1 Tryphoninae sp. A BG-2022a | reverse complement strand
TAATAATAATTATTCTTATTATATTAATAAAATGAAAATAATAATAATTATATTAAAACTGTTCAGTAAAATAATCATACTTCATCATTTTTGAGCATTTTTTTCGTATTTTCTCGGTTTGATTTGCTTGTTTTTGTTTGATAGAGTTTATTCGAGTTACCGTCGGTTTTTTTCTCAATTGTTTCATATTCGCGGATTAACCAGAGCGAATGCGGTATTATTTTTGTTGGTCATTTTCAAACCCCAAAAAAAGGAGCGAATGAAACGACGCGAAGCTACAAAGCTTCGCGATGATTCGCTATATATTTCTGTCCCCTGAGCTTTTATCCTCTTTCTCGTTCTACTTCATTTCCGTTTCTTCTTTCCATCTTCACGTCCGACGTGGTTTTCTCCCGTTCCTTCGGAGCTCTCGACCTCTCGTTCTCTCTTTTTTATTTTAACGAAATAGCTCGAGCAGTTTTTCAACTCATCCACTCGCTGACGGTAACTTCCGCTCCCGTGAGTCGCTCTCTCTGCTTTGCCTTCTCCGTCCCTTATGAGCTTCGCAGAAGCTGTATGCCGAGCTTTAGCCTGCGAAAGAGATTTTTGCCTTTTTTGCGTCACTCGCGTTCTTTTTGACTTCTCGCTCTCTTTCCCTCTCTCTCCCTCTTATTCCACCTTACTTCGTATATTTCAGTGCCCAGTTCGAGATGTCCTCGCTACCACTGGGTCCAACTCGACCTCCTCCCCTCTCTCCCTCTCTCTCTCTCTCTCTCTCTCTCTCTCTCTCTCTCTCTCTCTCTCTCTCTCTCTCTCTCTCTCTCTCTCTCTCTCCATCTTCCGTCTTCCGTCTTCGTGCATCATAATTAATATAATTCGTAAATCTTGAGATGACTGCTTGGCCGTGTCGTCGTTTAATTTGGTTAATTGCAGACACGTCCGCGTCGTGAATAAAATTACGAACGTTTCAAAATTTACACATTTTTCTATTTTCAACATTTTTTTCTGCGTTTTCAAATCCGGAAATTCTTCTTCGTTCTAGCTGTGAATTGTTCCAAGTACGATTCGAATATCAAGATATTCGATACGGTAGTGATTTGCAATCGAAACTTCTGGGGCGTAAGAAATTCGGGTTGTCAATAAACGGAGAGCCACCTTCTCAATAGTTCGACAAAGGTTTCTCCAATTTCCAAAGTCAATTTCCGAGTGTAACGTCTCGCGGAGAGGCCGAACACGACGTTGAAACGTCGCATTGAGTTACGTTTATATTTGTCCAGCTTGCTCCGATATCGGGAAGAACGGACGAAAGCAAAAAAAAAAAACGAAAATAGAAAAATTCGTTTCACTTTTCTTATTCTCGATACGAAAAACGGCTCCTATATTCTCTCCCATTTTCCTTCTTTCTCCATCCATTCGTTGCCTATTTTCTTGCCCTTTTTTTACTTCTCTTGTTACCCTCGTTTCCCTCGATGGCCGTTTTATACGCTGTCCTCGTCGCAACGGGAACCTAAGAACGATGGACAAGAACGGAAAAAAAAAAACTGGGAAAATATCCTTGCGGGCCTTCATTGTTCGTAACGTCGAAGTTGGCGGGCTTCTCGATCGCGCGACCAACATCCAAGGTTGTGAACCATCGGGAAAGGGAGAGACCCTCTCATCGTTGCTCTCCGAGTTGCGTTTTAACGCTTTCTTCTCCCTCTCTTTCTTTCCCCATTGTGTGTGCGTGTGCTTCTTGTTCACCCCTCGCTTCGTGGCCCTTCACCGTCGGCGATGTTCTCTCACCACTATCGACACACACACACACACATGCACGCACATACTAACACAGACGCACACAAAGTACACCTTCCCACAACGAGAGACCACGTTCTTCTCGCCCCCTCGTTAAAGAGAAACTCCTGTACGGCATGCGGCACAAAAATAGAGCAAACAAAAAGTGCAGCGGTACAACAACAACTCGAGAAAATAATAAGGAATATACAGGTATGTAAGGCTTAAAAAAAAGGGAACAAAATAAGCGAGAGTGAAGAAAAAAAGGAAACGGAAGGTAGAAAAGAGGAGAGGAAAAAATGAAACGAAGAAAAAACGAAATACAAGTGCCATGACGGAAATAAATGGGTCACTGTGTGTTTTTTTTTCCCTCGTCGTTCATGGGAACAGTGTGCATTAATGTAATCTATACAGTCTCGCCGTGCGTGTTTGCATCGGAAGCGGATCGGGAGTGAGGAGGGCCGGTTAATAATCACGTATCGATCGATCGACCGGCTGTTGTATCGAATCCCCCGTTAACTCTCTCTCTCTCCCTCTTACTCACTCGGTTTACTCCCAACGATTTTATATTTATATCGTCGTCGTAACGCATGTACGTGTGACGATAAAACCACGTCCACTTTCTCCGTTTGGTCGATGCACCGGAATTCGTTATACACTCGTATGTGCGCGTAGGGGTGCGCACAAGATACGAATGTCGTCGTCTCTGCGCACCTTTATCCCTGCGACTCTCTCTCTCTCTCTCTCTCTCTCCAACTGGAACTTTTTCCTGTCGTCTACACCACCCCTGTATAACAATTTATTCCATCGTTTTGTTCTCCAAACCGTGTTGAGCTTTGCGTAACAAAAGGCAGACGCGCTAGTCGAAACCGGCTGCCAAAAACGCCCTTTACGCTCGCAGTCCTGTCTGTGTGCGCATTGTGTGCATAATATATGTATATCAAGTAAATATACATGCACAATGTCCTCTATGTCCTGCCTGTGTCCGTTCGTTTAATTCGAAGGGTTAAATTGTATGCAGTACACACATATATACACAGCAGCACATATAACGAGATGCGCGTGTGTGCGTCTACACTCGTCCCGAGTTCCATCACATTTGGTCGTGTGCGGGCTCATCTGCGCCCCCCCTAGCGACAGATGCGATTCCGATACATCTCTCACCCCTATCTTCTTACTTTTTGTTTTTTAGTCGCGTGCTCCGTGACGTCGATGCGCAAGGGAGACAGAGCGCTCGTACGCATGTGTGATAAGCCAGAGGCGAGGGTAGAGGGAGGTTGGGGGTAATACGAACCACCGAAATATTTTTTTTACTATCTACAATATTTATTGCCGACATGTGTGTTTTCAAAGAGATACGATCTATAACGTTGCCCTGTCGACGTATTTCCGGAGCATTTTTTTTTTATTTAAAGGAAAAAGGCAAGAGCATATTTACGCGAGTGAGGTTCGTCTCGGCGGTCGGAGTTGTATTTCTCTCCATGTTTCTTCGGGGAAAATTGTCGTTGATAGTTCAACATAGTATTTCATCTGGCTCGTTCGTTCAACGAGGAATAACCTCGTGTTTATGAATACGTATTATATCTAGATAGTTATACCAATTTATCTCGACAATCTTGTTCGACGTACGTGCTGCTCGTAACGTGTGTTATTCATCGTGGAAAGTATTCACCGGTGGTGTTATACATCGTGTTATATGTTTGCGAAAGTTAATCTTGCCTTGTCATTCTTGACTCATCCGCACGATCGCGGGGTAAGCGTGCTCTAGCATGCGTGAGCGAGCACGTTTCGAACAGGGTGCGAACGAGACTTCGAGGGTGAGTAAAAAGAAATGCACAGCGAGCATAATTCCTCGCTCATGCGGGGATCTCAATATTCTAGCCGCTTGGTACAGAAATATATAAGTCAAACATCGATGTTCTTACCCTCGTCTCGCGCTATGAGTAAATGCTAGTCGTACGAACTTTTGAAATTATCTCGGTCGCACTTTCGTCGCGATATAATAACGTTGTATCGCTCACGTATCAACTTCTTCCCTCATCTCCATTCTCCCTCGGTTTTCATGCAGCATCGAGCTCTCCGGGATTGGAACGAGAATAACGTCATCGCGAGTCTCGCAAGCGTGCACTCGCGTGTCACGCTTGTGTCGTACGACCCTACTTTACTAGCGGAACAGTAGGGGGATTTTCGTCGATATAAATTCTATCTTTCTCGTTTGTCTCGTTCCATATACGTGTTTATCCCCGAGTGATGGACCGACGTTTCGAAAGATGGAATTTTGTTCCATTCCACGCGACAAAGTTTCGTCTTACTGGAACGAAACGAATTAATCGGCGTACGCGGGCTCTCTCTCTCTCTCTCTCTTGGGTTTCGAGGGTGTTGGGTTTATTACACGTGACCCATTCCTCCTTCCCTCGTCGTTCTTACGACCTTCGTCGAACTGGGGTAGAACATGTTTTTTTTCACCCCTTGGAGGGTTGCGAACGGAGAGCCACGAGTGTGTTTCAAACGGTGCGATGATTCATCCACAGCACCCCTTACCGAGTGGTAAACAAGGAAACTACCCCATGCCACGATCGTATTAGACAGAACCGTTTCACCCAGCGTAAACTTTGGAATTCGCACATTCACGACGGGTTTGAGAACGCTCGATTTTGATCGACATGATTTTTATTACTTTTTTAATAATCAACAATCAAACGATCGTCTTCGTATAATTTCGAGCTAATTTTAATTCTGACAATAATAAATAATAATCGTTTGAATAGTCATATAAGCTACAGCTATAATGTTCGTTCGAATAGAAAAAGAGATAATCGTAATTCACGAAATTTAGAGGGATTAGATCGTAATTTCAATTTAATAAAATTCGCCTGAAACTTTTTAATATCACTTTTACCTTTTTCGCGGATACGAATGAAACGAGTTGAAAGCGTGAATAGCCATCGCAAAGATACGCGAGATTCATTATTGTTACGGAGAGAAAGAGTGTTATTTGCATGAGGAACAAAATAGCGAATAGCGAGAAAAAAAATGAATTCAAAGGTGTGGAGCATTCGCGCGGGGCAACAGAAGCGGAGAAATGACGGGGTATTCTAGTTTCTACATGCGTGTATATACTTATATACGACATTGCCAGTGTACGGTTTCCGCTTTATATACTTTGCGGTTAGTGAACCGTCGACCAGAGAAAATGCGAGCATGTGCGGGCCACCACTCTTTTCTCTCTCTCTCTCTCTCTCTCTCTCTTGCCCTCTTCCCCTCTCTCACTCTCTTTGTCCCACCGAGCGACAAAAGCGTTTTGTTCATCGTAAAATGCACGAGTTCTATACACATCGCTTGATTCTCTTCGTCACTCGCATCGTTCGCATTTTCCCTCATTCGCTTTCGGCCAACAATTCATCCGTTCGCACCAACTTATTATAATGTTTTTTGCACTCGCGACGTTCTTGTTGCGCCATAATCATCGGGCGCGTGTGTTTGTTCGCGACACGTGTACGTTTATACAATGCGTAAGTTCGAACTTTGCTTTTGAGAGAGAAGCGAGAAAAAAAGAATTTGCCTCGCGGTGAGTTTGTGCGTTTTTTTTTTTTTCAAAAACGATAATAATGCAACGTCGATAATTTCGTTTCGGACGAAGAGAATAAAAGTAGAGCTGATAGAATAACAATTACGTAATTGATATTTAATTGTCGATATTTGTTGATAAGTATAGACGCGATGCTTTTATTATCTTTATCGAACTAGAATAGTCTCCGCGAACATTGCGTCACTTCGAAGACTCGCTCATCGGCTGATTAGCCGAACTTGCTGCAGGCGCCGTCGAGTCGCGCGTCGTGTTTCACGAGCTCGTATATATACATACGCACTAATATAAACGTGCTTATACGGACACCGGAGACGCGAGAAAGACGAGAAAATATTTCTCGGCGTGTATCTTATCGTTCGAGCCACTATCGTCTTTATAGTCCGCCGATAGCGGTTAACACGCAATGAGAATCCAGAGACCTGGAGAGTCTCGAGGCATCGAGAATATCGCTCTCTCTCTCTCTCTCTCTCTGACTCTTTCTTGGACTACTCGATGATTATAACTCGAGTAGGTATGAGGTGAAACAGGGAGACTCGCAGCGATAAAATTGTGTGGCATTGCAATTTTCCGTCTCTCGGTCACGTTTCTTTATCTTGTACGACGTACAAAAAAAAAACTTCGCCGGTTTCTGATAACTTCAACATTGTCATGATCCCCCTCGATTGATCGGTTTTACGATTGAAAAAAAGATAAAAAAGAAAAACTTGAAAAAATACATACAATCGCGCGATCCATTAGGCGGAAATTATAGGATAAAATTTGTTCGAGGCAAATACAAGCATCTCTTGACCTCGATCAACCTTCTATTTACGACGTCTTTACACGAGAACTCACTTCGCACCTATAATTTGATTCGAGGAATAAGAAATTTCGCGGTGGGAGGTCAAGATGATAACGGAGTTACGGAACAAGTTGAAGACGCGGAGGTGAAGAAAAGCCTGGGGTATAGTTGGCGGATGGGCCTCTCTCTCATGGACCTGTCGCTAATCCGGGTACTCGGTGTAAACGTGGGATTACTCGACGCGCTTCTCCCAGAGTCCTCCAATTTCCCGGAGCCCGAAGCGACATCAGCTGAGTAGCATCAACACGCGCAGATTTCCTCTGTGGCGTGTGTAGCGAAGCAAAGCGGCAACATCAGAAAGAGAGCTAGAGAGAGAGAGGAGAGAGAGATAAAAGTAGTTCTGATAGTGGACCTCAGACCCACGGGCACATTTTGCCACCGTTTTCCCGCATACACTCACTCACCTACTTACGTTAACCTCCAACTTTCGTCTCACCTCTGTTTATATTCTACTTATCTGATATTGAGAGGAAGGGGTGGGCGTATACTTCACTCCACGATCAACTAGGTTTAACGAGAGAGCTTCGTGTAACGTCGTTTCGAAAATCCACTTGACAAGCTTTTCCTACCCGATTAACGAGTCGAGAAGCACATCGGCTTTTCGGACTGTCGTAAAAGGAGGAGAAAATTCTCAAAGTTCCATATCCAGCTAGACGAGAAGTATTCGATCCTCGAACTCATAAACTGTTGCAAGACGAGCAATAAAAAACCATCTCGTTACTTTCGCTCGATCAAACTTACGCACTTCGCATCGATGAAGATCGATCGCGCTCTTCGACTTTATGATTTACTTTGAATACAAGCATTACGGTATTTACGTTGTCAATATTTCGATTTGTATGTCCCCCCCCCCCCCCCCCCCGAGTCTCGGTAAAGATGCAATGTCCCCAGGGAAAATCGCTAAACCGATGCATCTTCGAGAGTAAAGGAAAGAAGGAAGCAGTGTTAGGGTGATAGAGGAAGAGAGAGAAAGAAAAGCGCACGCCGGGGATCTTGGTGCACACAACGACGGACCCGCCTCTGTATGCATAAAATATATACGGTGCTTTCAAGACTAGCACCAGAAGGAGAATAAGCGAATCCCGGTTATAGTTATATGTCAACGACAAAACCGCGCGCACCCACACAACATAAGACGGTGAATAGTTGGATATATACGTATGACGCGTGTGTATATACGAGCATAATCTGCTACCGGGACGTGAACAGAGGGGCCGTCAGGGTGGTTTTATTCATGAGAGAAGAGTCTACGCGAGCGGCGAACTGTTACAAGCGACGTGAGCGACGCTATGGGTGTGTCCTGCGTACCTCGATAATAGTGTCATCTATTATTTATGTCGATTTGCGAGCAGTATGTATTATTAATCGTAAAAGAGCCCAAGGATAAAAGTTCTTCTAAGAATCCACTAGGTGGATTTCGGTGATAAATAAACGTCTCGTGTGACAAGATGGGATTCGTTCGTTCGGTAGAACATAGAAAATTGTCACGAAAAATCGAGATTTTGATAACGATACAATCGCGATACGATAGTCGGGAACAAGAGCGCGGCCTATATTCCTATTGCGTAAAATGTTATCGCGTTACAGCGATTTCAACGCTTTACGGCGTCGCGAGCGCGTCGACGCTTTTGCTTTCTCGATCGTGTGGGCAACACGCGCTTGGATATCGCAGCGTGTACGTACCGGTATAGCTGTGTTTGTTACGGGCAATGCTGGGTGGAACAGTGTATTTACGTGCGGCGGAAGTGCGAGCCCACGCCGGACAGCGATTAATATTCACCAGATTATACACCCGGGCGGTGAGCCGACCGCCCGGATCTCTCGGCAGTGCGGCAGTTCGGACGAGTAGATGTACGTGTATATAATCATATATATATGTGTGTATATATATATATATATATATATATATATATAGGGGTGTGTACGTATATTGCCAAGTGTGCAACTATCGAGTGTACAGTCCGACTCCGCTTCTCCCCTTTTCCGGAGAGCACAACGGAGACTGCGGGTAAACCGCGTGCTTAACGAGTGCGTGATTAGCGTGATTACAACAGTTGACGTTCCGTTCGAACGAAAGTTCTCGGAGAATAATGCTCCCGCAATCGATATAACACTTGTACATTCTAGCACTCGCTCGTTATTTTATTAGGTACGATATATTTGATTCTAAATAATGAGGAAATATTCATCGTGTAGAGATAAAAAATAGTTTACAAAGAAAATTGAAATTGAAGAATTTTTGAGACAACTGGTGGAATTTAATATCAATCGAGATTCGTTTTATACGTCACTTGGAGTTAACGAGTCAACGATTTACTCGACTTCTATCAATATTTGCATGTCCTATTTTCTTTATTTCTCCAGTTGGCGAAAATAAATAAAAGAAAATCGGGGCCGATGTGATTGTCGTTTGACGATGTTTTTTCCTTTGGAGTTCACGACCGCGAATTCCCCCCCCCCCCCTCCCTCTCTCTTTACGTTAAGTATGCGGTACGATAATCCTCGCGTGACTATCCCGTCGCTTCTTCTTTCTCCAGCGAGAGAGAAAACTCTGCGGGCACACGCTTCGTCCTCGTCGTTGTTGGTCCCCACTATTACCAACCACGGGTGAGTTTCGCGTTTCTCTTTTTCTTTTTTCCCTGCGTTGCCCGTTAAATAATTGCGGAGTACCGGACGTGTACGTTCACAAAAGGGAGGGCAGACGCGGTTCTCCCATAACGCAGCTGCCACCTTCTCTTTCTCTCGGTCCGCTGCAAACGTACACGAGACTCGGTATAGAATTGTGTGTACGAAGACTCGCGCGAAACCGAGGCCTTATAGGTCATACACACATATATACATATATATATATATATATATATATATATATATATATATGTGTGTGTGTGTGTGTGTGTGTGTGTGTGTGTGTGTGTGTGTGTGTGTGTGTCCGTCCTATGTATTTGTGGGTATATATGTATATATAGCAGGGTTTGCCGTATGTTAATGCCTCTTATGGTCTCGAATGCAAATCATGCACGAGACTCTCCGACTCGTGCGAGTTCCGAAGTACGCGCGGGTTAGAGAACTCTCGACCGCGCGGCGTTGGGTTAGCCGGCATGCTCGGTACAACGTACCAGAAACGCTGACGCTCTCTGGATAACGAGTATACCATTTCCATTGCCTTCGCGTCCGTCCCGTACGGGGTGTACGCCAAGGGCTTTTCCCTTTGCTGCACGTAGATATAATATATTAGCACAGTGCGCCTGTGTACAGCCAGAGCTGTACCTGTAAGTACCCCGACGAGAAATGGGCTGTAGTCAAACGTTTTCTCATTGCCTGCAGGCGCCGCGCTCGGCATACATGCATGGCAAATAGATCGCGAGACGTCTATTCACCTAAAAGCAAAAGTCGAACAAAAAAAGGGAGAACAAAACATTTTGAAATTAAAAACAAATTTTCGACATCGTCAATTTTGAATTTTATGGAATTTTTTAAATTGTTTTTCTGTTATTTGTTTTTAAATTTCTATTTGACACCAATATCGTAAAATTTGTTGAACGGGGACGAGATCTTTTCTCTTGGGATTCTCGTAAAAGTCGACGTTCGTTCGACGGCGTGGCATTAACGTTCTCGAGCTCGAGTTTAACTGTCCCATCATAACAGATATTATCTCGGTGTCGTATACTTGGCATTAAGGGCAATAATTATTCGCTATTATACGCGAAGCTGTTGGTACGGATAAATTGCAGGGGTGTCGAGATATTTACCGTCTGTGAGAACGTGGCTGGGGAATAGAGGGACGATTTTCATAGTCATTGCCGAAAGGAACACGTCGTCGTGTACAATTTGATATTGTATTAAGAGGCAATTTTCTCTCTCTCTCTCTCTCTCTCTCTCTCTCTCTCTCTCTCTCTCTAGCTCCCCCTCCTTCCTTGGTGTATCTCGTGTCTGCCTGGATGCAAAGGGTAGATATTCACCTGCTCTCATTTTCGTTCTCTCCTATTTCTCACCACCGTGTCTCCTCTCTCTGTCTCTCGTTGCTTTACCCGGATTCATGCTCGTTATCGTACACCGGACAATACCGATGTTGACGATGTTCTCGTACACGCGAGGTAGGTCTCGTGTACTTGGAGAACCCGAAGAGCGGTTATAAAGCCGAGAGTCGTTTCTCCACAACGAAGAGGCAAGAGAGAGAGAGAGGGTGGGAGGGAGTGGGAGGGAAAGAGAGGAACGCCACCGTTCGCGCAACTGAACAAGCGCACCGACGGGATAAATTCACGGGCTGGGCACGCTGTGCCCTCGTTGTCTAGCCATTTGTTCTGAATTATATCCCGGCAGCGAGAGCGAACGGACGGGGATTCTCCGGTGTAGGGTTATACGGAATGAGAAAAGTGTATGGAAGTGTATGTCTGTTTGTGTGAGTGGCTACAGAGGCGAAGAGGAGACACGAGTGTGAGGCCATTGCCACAGGGGCAAGAGGGAGAGGGCGAGGGGATGATAACACTTATTGCGTATTAAAGTGGACGAGTTACGTAACGCGGCGTTAGGAGCGAAATTTACAGTGCTACAGAGCCCAGAATCGTGCTCCACCTCGTCCCTTATAGCTCTGGTATAACGGGAGAGCTCGAACAGTTCCCTCTTATTCCCTAGGACTTGCCATAGTTGCGCCCCACCATCGTCTTTATACGTGCCCCCGTCTATCCGTTTATAGAATAAACCGTCAGCGAGATTTCTTTCCTCAAACGATATTTCATTTAAAATCCTCCATTTTCACCGATTATTCGGAGAGAGGAAAAAAACACGAGAATTCCCTAGCCAAAAAGTAATCGCGTTTTCTCCCCCTACACACGCATACACGCTTCTATGTATTAGAAACGCAATTACTTTTCGGCCAAGCTCGTATTTCGCATCGCGCTTTATTTTTCCGCTGCGAATGAGATTCGAAAATATTCCCTGGTACCGTTAATCAATTATTTACACCGACAATGTTATTTCCGTGTATCGATTTTATCCGCGAATAAAAAAAATATTCGCCCCGTTATCTGTACGAGAACAGGCGCGAGTCGACTCGATCGTTGGTTCGGGCCTCTCGATACTGCATACCACTCGATCCTGCCGCGCATTAATTTGCGAAATACTTATCGGCGCGTGCTTTGTAAGAGACCCACATGTATCTACCGTTTTATCGGTTCGAACCATCGATTCATCATCGTTGCGTACGAAGGAAACTACACGATGAGCGATCGATACGCGTGTATTTTTAACGTTTGATATTGACATAGCTCCTCCTCTATTTTCGTACACGGATCGACGAGTTTTCGGCCGACTCGTACAACCTTCCGCATGCACACACACGCACACGCACACGTACACGCACACATACGCACACGCACACGCACACACACGCATAACCAATCGTAGCTAAAGCGTTGCGATTGTTACGGTATAAAATGATTTCTCCAACGCTCGTAACGTTTATATCTATTAAACAGTCAACAGTTTTACATCGCGCGTGTGTAATTCTGTGTGTCCAGTTCGTGTACAACCGGAAACCTGGTGGGCCCAACGAGTATATCAGGGTGATGAGTCTCGCGTTACCTCGTATCGCGGTCGATCGGATATCGGTTTAATTGAACGCGAACTTACTTGGTAAGCACGGCTGTATTTATCCGGTACTTGGTGGTGCGCATCGCGAACGATATACGCCTAGGATATTTGAAAAGGGTGCCATTTTATTTCTCCTAACGACAATGGTAGTTTCGATGAGTTCGAGAGCTCGAATTCACCTCTTAACGATGACATTGCCAACGGATTCGAACTTTGGAGAAATGACCGACGACGCTTCGTACCAGAGGTACAATGACCCGTGCCAATGTATATGGAAGTTCGATATTCCTCGTATCTATTCGATCGTTCGCCGACAGGCAGTCGGTGAATGTAGGACCAGCGTACGTTATGGGATAGGGGATGCTCGTGAAACGTCACGAACCACGCGCGTACTATAATCCGATTACTCGCGATTCTAGATATATGTACGAGCTATATATATATATATAGTTATGGTTAATAAATAGTATAATTATATAAAATTATATTTGTATATATATATTTACAGTATTATTATATTATACACTAATATTAATATATCATATATAATATAATATAATATAATATAATATATAATATATCATATATAATATAATATAATATAATATATAATATATCATATATAATATAATATTAATAATTCATATATATATATATATATATATATATATATTTACATAAATAAATGTGTATGTGTGTGTGTGTGTGGAGGGGAGGAGGGAGGAACAATGGTAGCACACAGTGTACGGTGATGTACGGTAGGTTAAGGTGAATCGGGACGTAGCAGTGGACGAGCCTAGAATGGTTAAATCGTGTGCCATGAATAGACGGGGTTGAGCCGTGTGATATGGGCGGAGGGGGTGGTATGGTACAAACCTGGGGTGGACGATGGCGAGTGTACTCGTCGTTCATTGCACGAGTCTCGAGGCCAGGCGATATCCGTGCACACAGTATGCATCTACTTATATACTTAACTACATCGTGGTATAACCCGAGAGGTATATACATGGTAGGTATGCATATAAGGTAGGGGTTGAGCATGGGGGAGGGGGGATATACGTACCGGCAGCCTAGCCCAGAGGCGTCGTCGCCTTGGCTCGCACGCCCAGAGTTCACTTTGCTCTCTCTCTCTCTCTCTCTCTCTCTCTCTCTGTCTTTATTTCTATCCTGCCCCGGCAACGCTCTCTGTTCACGCCGTAGTGTGCAACGAAGTTTATATGCACGAGAGAGCGCAAAGTTTCTTCATGGTTGTGTGTTTACTCCGCTACAAACATAAATTCATAGCTACGTTGCGTATCACTCGCGCGTGTGTACGAACTTGAGCCAAGGGCTAGGGAAAACGAGTGTGTATGAGGTATACGATGTATGGGACGTTTCATGCGGATATTCGATGACCGTGAATATTTGAAGGACGACGTCGATGTAATGTTTTTAAGTTATTTGTACTTTTGAGCTTGGGAATTTGATGTTGGGTGGTTCAAGTTGACATTGACGTTTCCTATATTAGTACAACATTCTGCAGATCGGAGATTGTTACGATGTAACATTGTTCCAACTGACATGGAACGTCCCATAGAATGTGTTACGGACTTGAAGTTTTTTAAAGAGTTTTATGTCAGTCACATCAACATTGAACGCCCCATACAATATTTTCCAGATTTGAAATTATCGCGGTATTAAAATTTCACTCCGACGTGTTGTTGACGTTAACACGGAATGGCCCATAGCAGTATACATCCACTATGGTATACGGCCGGTGTGTGCACCGACTGACTTGCGGCTTCTCGGGTCCGTGCACATGCAATATAGTCGAGGGAGTCTTTCTTCTCGCCGTTTGCGCTTTCCCCTCGCTGTTCGTCTTTGGGTTCCCGAGGGCCGAGATTCCGCTCTCCGGCTGTCTCCCTCGGTACACGCCGTGACCCCCCGTGCCTCGTGTGTATTACGTATGTGGTGTCAGCGGCGTGCATTCTCCCCGCTTGCAACAGCTTCTGCAAACCTTCCTTCCTTCCTTCCTTCCTTCTTCGTGGCAAGCCTTCGTGTGTCCCGTGTAAAACCGTGTACCCGGCAAGGCATGTGCATCCTGGATGCTGCGAATACTGGCATCATCGGCTTTTACCGCGTGTGCAGGAACGTACGTACGTGTGTGTTTGTACCTTTTGCGCAACCCCTACGAGCTAACACCACTCTCGCGATCGCCCACGTTTCTCGCGGTTGCCTCTTGCAGCTTACGTGTAGGTACTCCCTCTCTCCGTCTCGGTCTCTGTTTCTCTCTCTCCTTGTCTCTCTCGCACCGTGAAACGCGGGCGATATAATGGCGTCCGCCTGTGGAGGAAATCTCCGGGGGTTCTCTGACCTTCCTCTTCACTCGGGTCACGTGATCATCGAACTTTTCTCCCGTACGCTTCTCCTTTCTAGCCGTTTACTATGTCCCGACGATTTCTTGGCTCGTGTGCGTTTGCCGCGTCTCTCCAGCACCAACGAGTTTACCCTGTGACTGCGGGGCCTGACTAAGTTTGCTTGCAGTGGCGTCAGTCGCTCTTTGGAGAATTGTCAAATTATAGGAAATAAAGATGCGTTTTGGAGAAAAATGGATGTTACTTCATTTAAATAGTTTGAACGTAACATCCTGCTTGACCTTGATTTTTTATTTCGACCTTGGGTTTTTTGTTTGTTTGCGTAGATAGCTTATCATCCCGATGCACTTTGCGAAAGAAGATTTTATTTTTAATCCCAAAACGCGTCAGGTGTTTTGGGGCTACAGTTTCGTTCGCCAAGAAGACGAGGGCAGAGTTGGAGATCCGAGGAGAGTTTCGCGGTGGTCGGGCGATCGGTTACGCTCTTGGATTTCATCCTTTCGTCCTCTCTTGCACATAAACTATAGATATATAAGTTATAACGTATATATGTATACGTTATATTATATAGCCGCTGGCTTCTCGGCGTTGAGACTCCCTCGTTCTCTTTCTTTCTCTCTTTTTCTCGGTTATTCGCGGGGGAAAGAGAGAGCTGATGGTCCTCCGTATAAGAAACCGGGTACCCCGGTGGCTTTAGCCTCTCTCCTCTCTCATCCTTCGCGCATGCAGCAGCAGCAGCAGCAGCAGCAGCAGCAGTAGAACTTTGCGGGTAGTCGTCTTAAATTCTGCAAGATACGAGAAGGTAATGTGTGCCTCTGGCAGCAAAGCCCAAGCTTCCCCCCCCCCCCCCCTTCTCAGCGTACCGAGCTGCGAGCTCTTCGAGTATTATTAGCGAGCGATTATCGCGATGATTAGCTGCAGGCGGTTCCTTCTAATTCCCCGTCCTCTATATAGCACAGTTCTTCTCTCTCTCTCTCTCTCTCTCTCGCACTCTCTCCCTCTCGCTCTGTCATGACGCATATCGTGACTCGAATTCGCGCATAGTTTGCACATACGTTTACACGATGAGAGAAAGAGAGAAAGTGGGAGAGGGAGACAGAGACAGAGAGAGAGAGAGGGTCGTATACACACCGGCCTATGTCATGATTACAAATTGCCTCTCATAATCTCCGCAGCTCGACTATAACGCGCCTCTCCCCGACTCTTCCCGGGTTTCACACCGCCTCGTCGCTATACGAGAGAGCCTGGCTCGTAATTAACAGCGCTAATTTCACACTTATTCCAGCTTATGGATATTGCAAATGCGTATAGTGGCACGCAGTGGAGAAGGGAGAGGGGGAGTAATGGGATGGGGGATTGAGAGAGGAAGAACGCGAGAACCGAACGATAATACGCGAATCTCGGATCGTCCAACGATCGCAGTGTCATCTAGCAGCCTCAATCGTTCGATAATCACCAGCGCGAACCGCCTCGTAATTATATCTCCGCGGTCGGTACGTATACGTATACATGAATTATCGAGCTTTCGATATAATAGACGTTAATGCATCTACCATTGTATCGGCCGATCGGGCGTCGTTATACATCGACGGTAATATTCTCGTCGGCGTATCGATCCGCCATTTTGAAAACATTTTGTTCTCCGTCTTGTTCAACGGCTAATTACCCGTAGATTCATCAATTAAACGAGCCGATTGTTCTCCGTTCAACGAAACGAAAAATTCGTCGGATAAAATTTCGAGACTCGTCGATTTGCCATTTGTGTCGGGAATTAAATACTACTGATTTAAATGTCACGCTAGGCGAGGTCGAACGTGTCTTGTCGACTAGTCTTGAGAGAACGCGGAGTCGATCGGTCTGGACAGTTTGGTCGTGTCTCGACAAAATTCTTCGACCAACGCCTTCTCTCTCCGTCTCTCTTTCACCCTCTCTCTCTCTCTCTCTCCTTCTCCGTCTTCTTTATGTATGTAAAATTGTATATTCCGGGTCGTGGCTATGTGGAAATAAAACCGAGACACGAACCTTGGCGCATAGCCTTGAGCGGTAATTCTATCTCGTCACGGATCAACCGCTCCACATATATCACCTTGGCCCTACACACAGAGTGGTAATTCCGTTTCTTCGTTATTGCATCGCCAACGTTGGTCTCCGTGCTCGCGTTCGCTCTCACCGACAGTTTTACAAATGCATATATACACGGGAGAGGGAGTGAAAGAGAGAGAGAGAGAGAGTTTCTCTTCGAGTACGCTGGAAACATTTCGTTGCGTTTCTTTTTTTTCGTTTTTAACCTCAACCCTGGCAGTCTCCTCTCCTCGAGCCAAAGTGTAGAGGCGTGTATACGCATATCACTTTTAGAACAATGCACATGCACCTCTCATTCTCTCGCTCCGTGTCGTAAAGAAACGGATGGGTGAGCGGGGGAGCGAAAAAAATCTCGCTCTCGTTGCTACGCGAGCATTTCCCGGGCTTTTCTCATAAACGCTCGCAATTCGTACGCTTTTTTCTTCTCCCCGATGCAATATTCCCTGCCTCAGCAACGTTGTCGCGAGAACACGCAGTCGCGTTATCGCCAGAGTGCGTGTAAAAAGAAAAAAGAAACTGTCGAATAAAAAAGCTATGCGACAAACCCCGTAGCAACCCTTGGCAATTCACCCTTTGCCCTCATTTTCAACAAATGCTTTCACTCGTGCCACCGTTTCGCTCGCCTCACTTCCTTTCACGCTTATCGCGCGCGCGACAGAGGGGCATGTTCACATTCGAGATGCAGAATCCACTTCTGAGTGGGCTCACACACGAACTTCAGGATTGCGGGGGTGGTCTTTCAGCCACAGCGATAAGCCCGCTGGGCTCCGGAGGCTTTTAGCGTTTTGACGCTCCATATCCGTACAATTGCGAAAGTTCAGCATTTCGCGCGCGTCAACGTATGCTCCGCTTCAGCCACAGTTGCCGATTTGTGTGAGCTCCGACGTCGTGGGCAACGTGAATTCCTCTTCGCTGAGAGTTAACCCAAGCATGCATTATATATATATGTATATGTATAACCGCAGTCAATGTCTCGACCGATGGGATTATGCTACGCCGTCGTCAAGTCGGAGGATAACCGCAAGCTGTACATTCGCGCGAAGGCTCAACTTTGGGCAAAATCTCCTTTTAAACTGCAATACGAGTAAAGTTCGAATTATTAGGAAATTGTTCGATGGGTTGTAAATCAATGCGCATATATGTAAATATGGGTAAAGTTAAAGAGACTTCCGTTGACCATTCGCGATTTTTGTCAAATCTGAGTATGTAATTGGGAGAAACTTGGAATAAAATTGTGATATTCGTGTTGCGTGGGAAATTTCCGATTCTGTGACCTTGAATTGAAGCTTTTTCGGATGGAAAACAAATTTGACTGTCGATAGGGTCGATAGTCGACATTCGTATTTTATTTTTGAGACTTTAGGGGGTTCGGAGGGGTCAAAATTTGTTTTCGTCCCAAAAGACTTTGTAGCATCATTTCGGAAACGGAAATTTCTCGCGTAACACGAATATGATGAAATAAAGGGGTTTTGGAACAAAAACAAATTTGGCTCCATCGGCTAGGAGTTTTTTTTGTAGGTCCCTCCCTGTGGGTCCCGAAAATCGCGATTTTCAAAGCGTCGCCAGGGTCACAAAAATTGAAATATTTGAATGATCCTTGGCTGGTTGTCGAGGGCTCGGCGAGCTCTTCAAAAAGTTATTCGTGCAATTTTCTGTCAGACCAACGGGAATGGAGATACAGCCTCACGAAAAGTCGACTTTTCGAGGTTTCCTGATATTCATCAAAATTGGCCATATTGAACTTCGGTCAATTTTAATCGCTTCCCAATCTTTGAAAGCTTATATCGATCGTAAATTTCCCGTACAATGAGAAAATCATGGTTTCGTTTTCGATTTTTAAGATTTTATCGACTTTAAGTAGGTAAATCGTTATTTCAGGTTTTCTGCATTTTTCTCATAGAGTTTTTGAGATATCAACCAAAATAATGTAAGATTCTTCATCAGCGACAAATTTTCGATAAAAAAAAATTTGCCCCTCGGCAGATGCCAATGGTCAACATTCGGATTTTACTTTCCGGACTTTGGGGGTCCGGAGGGGTCAACATTTTTTTTCGCTCAAAAATACTTTGTAGCATCACTTCGGAATCGGAAATTTCCTACGCAACCCGAATATGATGATATAAAGAGGTTTTGGGGGAAACAAAATTTTGTCTCATCTTCTAGGCGCTTTTTTTTGCAAGTCGCTCCTTGATTGGGGTCCGAACCGTTCCCCACTAGAAACCCGAATTATCGTTCATCATAAACTATACGTCATCTGCAAACAGAAACAAAATCAGAAACGGTCACTAGAAAACTAAAATTTAATACGTTTATTCATACCTACATCCATATAAATCCTTACACGTACATAAATACGTAATAACGCTGACGCTTTTACACTTATTACTTACCAGCGTTGATTGGACAATCTCGGGATTAGCATCGGCCACTATCGAAGGCTTTCATCGCATGTAGTAGCAAGTTTACAGCGATGACGTTACGCTCCTACCGTAGTTAACCGTGGACTGCGGAGAGACTAGGACAGGCAGACTGAAGGAAAACGAGCTATGGAAAAGACGAGCGAAACGCGGGGAGGGGAATGGGACTAGGTATAATAAACCTCGGAGTATATTCAAACAGGGCTCACACTTCGTCCCTCCCTTCTCTCTTCCTTTCCCACACACAACGTTTTCTCTCCGTACTATTCTCCAGGCTCTCCCTCAGCAGCGTAGGTTCTCTCTTCTGGCTGTTATAAATGGAGGAACAAAGGGGCTGAGCGTCGGAGTTGTACGTTAACCGGGTGTGTTCTATGCACCCTGCTCGGGCAATACGCTATCCCGCAAAACTGGGTCCAGTTGGCTTGGTGCATATACTTCCCTCCCTCCCTCCCTCCCTCCCTCTCTCTCTCTCTCTCTCTCTCTGTTTCTCCTTCTGTGTATGTATGTATGTGTGTACACATGTGTGACGCTGTCGCGTGCATAACCTCGCAGGTATAT
>JAPYZT010004342.1:0-23666 GCA_030522965.1 Tryphoninae sp. A BG-2022a | reverse complement strand
GAGAGAGAGAGAGAGAGGGAGATGGATCGAAAAAAGAAAAACACACGAGAGGAAGTATATCTCTTGGCGCACGCAATCCAGAGGGAGTATTTTATTTTCGTTTTCTTCCTCTCGTGCGCAAATGTCTGCATGAAAAATATCGAACGATATGCACCCGCGGTGATTCTACGAGAATCATACGGGCGGACGTATCTCCGCTCCGCCCGCTTTCCCAGATAACATACGTACATCAAAAAGCGAATATAATATCGAAGAAGCGGATTTAACGATTCGACCAGAGTGAGACACGTGCATACGCGAGCGGCAGAGTAATTACGACCAACCGACAGCAATGACTCATTCGGTTGAAGACCTTTATGATCCGTGCTAATGGCTCTGTACTCTCTCTCTCTCTCTCTCCCTACTTCCTCGAGCAACTCGAGCCAGAGACTTTCTCGGTCCAGCTCATGTCGTTGAGGGCACGAGAGTGAGTGAATTGACGCGAGCTCCATTATACGACGCACAAACGCACGAGAGTCATATTTTATTGTCCTCGTCTTGAACGAGCCAGGTTTCGCGCTGTACAAGGGAATCTCTCGGCTCACCAACGAGATATTCGAGTATCGTGGCCTATCGACGCTGTAATATAGTCGTACCACGAATCTCGACCCGGACAACCTTACCTACACACAATCCGTCGCGATTCTACGAATACGATTAAAGGATTCGACAAAAATAAATCTCTCGGATTAAATCGACGAACGTATTGACGTAAATGCGAATGATTATTCTAGGGAAGAAGGTCGAGAAAACGACCGGTACCTGTCTTCTCTGGCTCCACGCACTTCGGAATGTCATCCTACCGGTTTTCGTTCATTGTCGTTTTTATTTTTCAATCGAGTTGATGAAATCGTGGAAGAATTTGATTCAATCCCTCGCTACCTATACATATGTATATGAAATCGGATTAAAAGCGTACGTGCCAAGCTATATCGAGCCAATAAAGTTCAAAAGCCAATGTGAAAATAATATTTAAACGCAAGACCCGTGACCCCAGTCATGTCTAGGAACCTATACCTCCCTCTCTCTCTCTCTCTATATATATATATATATATATAAATATTACATCAGACATCTCGATTCTCTTAAGGATTTACCGTTACTCCTTCGACCCACGCACACCAGAACGGCTTTCTTTCTCGTACGCGTGACATGCGAACGTTCTCCCGAGCAACGAAGCGGCTCTATATCGTCCGCGCGGCTTTTACCGCCCGTACGCGCGTATGCAAGGAGAGTGGAAAATACGATAGTATCGTTTCACCTATCGGATTATACCCGATGGGAATGCGTATACGTCGAAGCCAACGTTGTTATAAACTTCGATTCCTAGCCGTTGGCTCGGACGAGGGGAGAAATGCGTGCGCATAAAAGTCTCAACGTCACACTCGTGCACGCACGATGAGACCGCCGGATTGTTTGACGAGCGACTTTATACGCAAAAAATATCCAACGAATAGAAGGCGAGCGCGGATTTAATTTCATCAGAGATCGAACGCGTAACGAATCTCCGTTTGATAAGAATAATTATCGTTGATATAAAAAAGAAGTAATATCGATGAGCGAGAAGTGGAGAGGGCGCTTCGGTTGTTTTGAACGCGCGCAACTTGGAGCGAGAGACGGAGGATGAATTACATACGCGACCTCTCGACTACCACATTCTTCACCGCTTCCTGCAACACGCAAACAGTCTCTCGCCGCCAGCGCGTTTCTTTCAACATTTAATTCTGGCGTTTTTATAACTTCTTCGTGTCTCGTTTTTTTATCACGGCTATTCGCGCGAGCGTATTAAACGTGAAAGACCCGATGACCTTGTACCCAAAGCGAACATATTTCTGCGTTGCCATGGCGATGAACGGGCGTGTTACAACGTGCGCATCGATCTGTATGGGCGAGGTGGTCCGTCGTGAAATTATTGCGTAAGCAGCCCGCTGCTCGTGAATAATAGTTCTTGGACTCGAGGCTAATCGCGTTTCGGTCACTTTTTTTTTTTGGTATCGACCGAGATTTCGACGAATTCGTAAACAAGAATTGAGCCGTTTTATCTCTAGGTAAGCCCCTGGTAGCGTATTAACCCAGTGGCTTGTTTTTTTTATTTGTAAAGACAGTCGCCCTCGACATGTATCGCGAGTAATAATCGGACGGAAGTGACGAGCAGCTGGTGCCCGGAAATACACTCGGTGCTCGGCATTCACTCAGCACGTATCGCTCGCATTCAGGAACGCTCGCGCGACCAAGAAAAAAAAACAACATCGCGGATGTTGGAAATGAAAAAGAAAGGAAAAGAGAAGCAAAAATGCAAACAGAAAGAGAAACGAGAGGGCGAAAGACAACGGCAAAGTTCCGTTCTCTTCTTCTTCCTCGACCCGCCTCTTCTTTCTCAATTTCTCGAGAGCTCGTGGCCCCAATGGCGGTCTCGAAATCGGTGGTCGTGCGAGAGAGGAACGATCGAACAAAGAGAGCGAGAGGAGCGCAAGAGTCCAAAGGCCGAACTCGAACGCGCCGCAAGAAATCTTGTGTGTATACATGCGAGGAGGGCGCCGCACCAGCTGCTCGGATCTTCGCCACTGCGAAATATCGCGCGTCCGGTCTCGGCCTCTTTTTCTTCCATTCGCGTTCTCCGCCGGCGACTATTCGTTGCATTATGCTCGACCGATTATCGTTCGCCTCTCTCTCTCTCTCTCTCTCACTCTTTTTTATATAAAACAAATAATACATTTCGATATCGACATCGGTTGAAAAGAATTCAGTATCTTATCGTGCGAGGCTCGAGAGTAAAACGTTAACGAGGTGTCTCGACTGTTTACCCTTCCTTGTGGTTTTTGCTGTTGCCGTTATCAGAGGACGAGACACCGATAAGCAGCTGACGCGGATTTTTTCCCTCTTCCCTTCTCGGTATCTAATTTATCGCATGTGACACGAGTACCGGCATGAGACGGTGGATTTTGTAGCGCGGTGTACGTGTGTATGCGTGTGTGCGCGCGTTGATATTAAACGACAGCAGTTTGAGCGAAAGAGAGAGACTCGTCATTTGAATGGAACGCCCCCGGGATATTTAACGTACCAGAACAGACATAAGCGAACACGCGCACACGGATAAGTGCGTGTCGAATGGCTCTCGCGGTTATTTTCTCGTCAGGGTCGAGACGGAGAGATAAAATATCAATTAAATACCGATATTCGCGGGTTGAAACTCGCACGCAACGTAACAGGCGAAGCAAGTGGTCTCTCGGGAGTTTGCGATCGCGGTAGACAACGTAATATAACTACCAAGGGGGGGGGGCGTCAGAGGTCAGGAAAGAAAAACGAAGAGAAATATAAAATGTATAATTTCGTTGGTAGGTACTCACCGAAGCATCCTCTCGTGCATCTCCTCGGGACTGGGTTGAGCGGGTGCGAGAAGTCCGTGAGGCAATGGCGGATACCGGGGTGGCCTCCATAGAATGTCGTTGGTGACGCTCGAGGGATGATGATGAGCCGGGGGTTGACCGGGAGCCGCGCCAGCGGGACTGTGATAGCCGAGGCTCGTAGTCGTCGAGGATCCGGTCGGGGTCGAGGAGGGCGCCGATACCTGCTGTGCCGGATGAGCCTGAGGATGGGCCATGAGTAAAGAGGTGTGCTGGACACTTTGCACGTGCCAGACACGAGCGGGTGTGGCCGAGGCTGCTGCGATAGCAGCAACCGAGTTATTAGACGAAGAAGCAGAAGAGGAGGAAGAGGAGGAAGCCGAGGGGGCACTCGAGGGTGCAACCGCGATCGTGAGTTCCTCCGCGCTCAGCGCAGAGCTTCGACTGCCGCTTCTCTCGTCTCCCGAGCCTGCACTCCTCAAGGAGCTTACCCCGCTGTCAGAGCCGCTGTCCCCGTAAGTCGAGGTCGCGGCTGCGGCTGCTGCTGCTGCTGCTGCCGCTGCGACCGCCGCTGCTGCCGAAGAGCCGCCGACTCTGGACGGAACACCGCCGCCACCACCGCCGCCGCCGCCGCCGCCGCCGCCTCCTCCGCTATTCGCACCGATCGAACCGGAACTTGTCGACAGCGTGTGATGATGGCTGCTGTTGATATTGTTGTTGCCACCGCCGCCGCCGCCGCCGCCGCCGCCGCCGCCTCCACCGCTAACGCCAACGTTGTTGCCGCCACCGCCACCGCTCGTAGATCCACCAGAGAGCCCGAGAATCCCACCACCTGCACTTGGTAACAACCGTCCGACAGCCCCGCCCTCCACCTCCATGAGGTGGATGGCCTCATCGCCGCCGCGCGATTGATGAATCAGATGCGAGTCTCGTCGTTCGTTGCTCGCCGATGAGGAAAGATTCAACTCAACCAGATGACTCGGATTCGTCAAGTGGTGATGATGATGGTGAAGTTGTTGCTGCGGTTGCTGCTGTTGGGACTGGTGCGGACTTACGCTCGAGGCATGACGTTGATTGTGATGATTATTCGGGTGTTGTATCACCGGACTGCCACTCGAGGAATAACGATGCTGTTGATGATGTTGCAAGGTTTGCTGAAGCGTCTGATGATGATAGTTGTGAGGATTCTGATGATGCGGCGATTGCTGATGACGGTGGTAATGAGCTTGTTGTTGCTGCTGCTGCTGCTGCGGCTGCTGCTGCTGCTGCTGATATCGATGCTGCTGATGCTGCTGCTGCTGCTGCTGCTGCTGCTGCTGCTGGTGGAGGTGGTGCTGCTGCTGGTGGTGAGCCGTCACGGCGGCTGCCGATTGAGACGGGGGCGGTGGCGGGGGTTTGTTCAATCTCTCGGACAATATAACCGGGCTCTCGTTGTGCCGGTTGCGTTCCTGCTCCTCGAAGAGCAGGTTCTGCCTCCCCGGCCCACCGCTCAGCGGACTCAGTCTCTCCAGCACGGAGCCGTCCTGACTGCTCGACTCGATAAACTCGACGACCGACTCGCAGCCCGCTCCGCCCCGCCCGATTATTATACTCGGACTTCTCGAAACGACGCTCGTCCCGACCTCTTGGCTCACTTCGACGTCCGCCTCGGCAGCGATCGCGGGACTCGTCTTTTCGAGGCTGATGCTGCTGCTACCGCTGTCGCTATTGCCACTAACCGATCTCGAAATTCGTGAGACTTCTTCCTCGACAGCCTCGTCCAAATCTTTTTCACGTATCAACGGGATTCTCGTCGCGTCTGGCTGATTTGTCGGATTTTTCACGCCTCGTTCCTCGTCGCGCGTTTCTCCCTCGAGACGAGTCAGCGCGCTTTTGTAATGGTGCTCCTTTCTTCTGTCCTTAGCCGGAAGTCTCGGTGCTCGAGTCACACCAACGACGACCGACTCGTGTCGACTCTTCTCCTCGTTAATGTCGAACGATTCGATGGCACCGACGCCATTCACCGGAGAATCCGTATGACCGGACGAAACGGCAAATCGATCGTTCTTCCCCGTCGCGGATTTTTTTCCACCCTTTGTCGAACCTCCCGCATCCGATTTGTCCGGAGGTGGTGGTTCTGGCTCTCGATCCCGTTCTCTCGATTCGCTCTCTTCCTCCTCCTTCTCTTTCTCCTTCTCCTTTTTCTTCGACTCCTTCTCCTCCTCCCCCTCTTCCTCCACGTGCTCTATCGATTCTTCCGATTTTCTTCGTAACCTTGTGGTGATTCTTTCATCCGCTTCCTCTTTATCCTCCTCCTCCTCGATTTTTCTCCTTGACAGAGGCTTCGTCGAACTTCCGGTCGATTCTTCGTTAACGCCACCGTGAAACTTCCTGTCTGATCTCAAACGCCTCGTCGAGATTGTATTCTTGAGCCTTTTCGTTAGATTATTCGAACGTTCTTGATTATTTTGACGCGTCGAAACTTGCGACGAGTCTTCCTCGTTGTTCTCGTCGTCGTCTACCTCGTCTTCGTCCTCTTGCTCCTCCTCGTCTTCGGATCCAGCCTGTAATCTTTCCGAATCTTTGACCAACGATTTTTTCGGACTCAGACGATTTTCCTCCTCTTCGTCGTTGTCGGCGGCGTCATCGTCGTCGTCGTCGTCGTCGTCGTCGTCGTCGTCCTCGTCTTCGTCTTCGTCGTCGTCGTCCTCTTCCTCCTCAGCGTCCTCGTCTTGACCTCCTTTTCCTCCGAGTTCCGGCCTCGCTGATCTTCGATTAATATTTCTTACTGGCCTTCTCGAATTTGTCTCTACTTGATTATGCTTTATGTTACTTGTGACAGGACGTTTACGAAGTTTCGAAACGCCGCTACTCCCTGACGCATTATTCGTTTCTTCCAAGACCGATCTTGGTGCTCTGTTACCGAGTCTTCCAGTCGGTGGGCCCTTGTTCTCGCGGTCTTCTTGTCTCGAAGATAACGAACTTTCCTCACCGTCCCCCTTATTATTTTCATGAACGGTTCCCTCGCTTACGCGTCTTCTTCGATTGTTCCTCACGCCTCCTTTCTCTGTAACGAGATACAAGTTTTTCTTTAAACAATACGCCCAAAATTTCTCGAGTGATAAAAACAAGAACGGATATAAAAAAATAAATCGCTGCCAACATTTTCAGAGATATATAGAAGAGGTTACTTTTTATTGCATTTTATTTTGTTCGATAGAATGTTCGAGGAATAGGCAGTGGAGAGAAACGACGTCGAGATTCATCGTCACGCGTCCTTCTCAATTCATACCGCACAGACGACAGGATACCCTCGAAGGGTGCGCTGTGGATCGTAGCGTGGCAACAATTTATGATCGGTATATGTATATCGCACATCCGCATATGTGTGCATGTACGGAGAAAGCAAAGTGTCGTTACGAACCGGGTAGAGACGAGAGAGAAGTAGAGGGATTTATTGCTCAGGATTTACTGTTATTACACCCGACAGCAGGGAGGAGAGCCGGTTCTGCCCTCTCTTGGTTCTCCTCGAAAACACGAGGGCAGACTACGGAGCGAACTCCATCATCGCACGGCCGAGGGCCACGGAGGCTGTGGCATATTTGACGATACGAGACCGGCCAACGTCGCTAAATTTTTATACCCGGTGTAAAAAATGATAATGAAATGTAAAGAGGGGCAGAGAATTAAAACCTTCAAACGCGTTTATCTTCTAAGCTGCCGTTTGCTCGAATTGGTCCGTTGATTCATCAACTTTGAAAATATATCACACGTCGAAAACGAATCTGGTTGGCTGACGTTTCTCGAAGGCCAGGTCAAGTTTCGATCATGATTTTTCAAAGTTTTTTGAAGCCACGTTATCCGTGTTTATAAATTTGGAGACTTTTTTCCATCGAAATGCTGGAATGACTCATCCTGTTTTTCTCGTTCTTTCCAGACTCGAGAATGACAAATTCCCGAGCGAAACTGGGTTATTGTTCGTGGAAAAATTTGGCACAGTTCCGAGGATTCAGGAAATACCATTCGAACTTATCAAGGAGTATCGTTATTGCGCCTATACAATTTTCGCGCGTATCGATGCTGGCACCCGAATTGATAAAAAAAACTAAGCGAGCTCCGAAGGATCTAACGATCGCCTAGGAATGTCAAAATGACGGAAACGCTTTTAAAAGTGGAAAACATTCGAAAGAACAGAAAGAGAATCTCCCAACGAGAACGCTAGACAGTCCTGAAAGTTGGGCTCGCAATTTTCATCCGGTCCAGGACAGAGCAGGCACGAGCAAGAGAAAGAGAGAGCCCCTGCGGTTTCTTTGTCTACCGAGTCCGCGTGCACGGCCCGATGAATATCGAGCGGCATTGACCGTGTTGGACGTTTCGAGGGGAGAAGCGGGAAGAAGAAACGCTACGAGGGATGGAAAATAAACAGCCGAGGAGAGAATCGGTAGATGCGAGGCATCTCCCGATCCCTCGTTGGTATTTTCGAACCCTTTGTCACGTCTGCCTGGCATCTCCCCATTTCTGTCAAGTCTTTCTCTTCGTTCCTGTCCTCGCTTTTTCTCTCTCTCTCTCTCTCTCTCTCTCTCTTCCCTCTTCTGGATCGATTCCCCTCTCTCCACTCTCGTTGCATCCGTAACGATAAAAAAACTCGTCATTCATTCCGGTGAAACGCGACTAAACTGGACTGAAAATGCCCGAGTTGACGTATCTTCCCGTCCGATACCAGTTTTGTTCACACCGAGAAAGCAGCCCCGCGACATTTCCATCGGAAATTATTTCACGAACGAGCATAAAAAAGAAATTCAGCGACTCGACTCGCTAATATCTCGCGCATACGCTACCATTTTTACGAGATCGTGCGCGATCAATCGGTCACGCGTACGTGGATATACAAGTTGAAATAAAAGTCCTGGATCTGTGCCAGATCGTCTTAGACCGTCAGGGAGGGGACTAGCTCGCAGAAACCCTGCGCACACGTCTCATCGTGCCAAGTGCCAGCGTGTAAATCCAATTCCCAACTGCAGGCCCCGACACAACGCTCCGTGCTCCAATCTCGTTCGCTCGCACAGATCCTCGTCGCAATGGCACGTGGACCGAGATAAAATCATCGAGCTTTGACGTGTTAAAATGTTATACGTTTTGACATAGAAACGAAAAAGTTGAATAAGCGTAGATGAGGAGGAGGAGGAGGAGGAGAATGGGTTGCTGCATCGGTACGGCATACAACTTGTTTATGAACCTTGAACAGGCGAGGTCGATCCGACAACATCTGGGTCAAACGAGTCAGCTCGAGCAAAATCTGCGATTTCCTTTCCGCAGGATAATACTCGATTGGACATTTTGTCATGGTAACTCGCGAACCTATTTGTAGAAAGGATGGAAGGAAAAGGATTTCCAGTCCTTTGGTCACTGGATGATAAATTTTATACGCGGTATATCGGGATACAAAACCTACATAGCGAGCTCGTATCGGAGGTAAATACGGCCGTAGGTAATTATCGGCTCGGATATCTCTTCTACCTTCATTGGCGGGTGCATCGCGGCATCGGTCGAGCGCGTCACATCCGGTCACTGACCATTCTCGATCGTCACGAATTCACTGTCGCGAGACTCTCGGGAGAGAAAGAGAAGCTCTAGCTTGCTGCTCGTGGCTTTTACCTTCTTTCTACCTCCTCTAGTCGTCGCGGCAGCGCGCGATAAATAATTCAATCGCGGCGGACCTCGACTCCTGCCGGAGAAGTCACGGCTAAAGACATTACGCAGGCTTCTCACTCAACTTCCCTCTTCGTACGTAGGTACTTGCGAACAGAGTTATAGGACTTTTTCGTTTCATTAACAACGACAGCAACGACTCTGTATCGACGTGTTTAACGGGAATGTATGTATAGGTATATCTAGACGGACCGAGGACATTGGAGGAAATGACGGAAGGCGGCGGTTCCTGTATACGCATGCTCGTTAATTCGAGTCCCGGGCAAGTGCGGAGCTTACGCGAGATCCGCACTCGCGCGGTATGTGTGCGCGAATATCGAGAATCGATGTAATCCCTGGTAGAATCGGGCTCTATCGACCCCCCGCGCTATATACTTTTCCAAGAAATATCCGAGAAGGGAAAATGTGTCCGTTATGCACGAATAGTGCATTAATACATATACGGTAGTACTAATGAGACTGGCTATATTAAATTTCAATGGAGGAAGTTGCCTTGGCCGAGAGGATCGAAAGACGTACCGCGACAATAAAGATGGAAGCGGGGGTTGAGAGAGACGCCGAACGGCACTCCCTCGTTCGAGATAATGATACGAGCTCCGATGTCGAGATCCCTCTCTTCGCATCTCGTCCATCGCGGTCGCCGTAATCGTTGTCGTTGGACTCTCGGGGGGCGCGGCGTTTTATTTGACAGAGACTCGACGTTCCGCGAGAGGTTGAAGATTGCGGGGTTAAGTAGCGGGAGCGCGTCGGGCGAAAGGAGTGAGTCATCGGATATGCGGTATTATACTCTTCTCTCTCCCTATTTCCTGCGGTACTCTCGATAAATCTCGTGCGAGATACCGGCGAGAGTCAGTCACGACTTTCCTCCACGAGCATCAAGGAGCATGCCATTATATCCTAGAAGCGCCTTGAGTCCGGGACTCGACCGGATTGTTATTAGCATCAACGAGATATTATGCCCCCTCTTTGCCTCGGTTCATCCCCGTACCTACTAGACCCTCTCTCTCTCTCTCTCTCTCTCGTTGAGAAAATGCATTCTGCAACGTACCATAAGTACATGGTTTATTGTAATTGCATTATTATCGAGACATACAATGCGCCACGAGTCTGCCTATCGACGAATATTATTATTATTGCCGCGGTGTACTCTACGACGCTATTGTATTACCGACTGATAGTGTTATTACGTGTATCAACGTTATACATACATGCATAGTTGGGTGCATCGATCATACCGAATATACGTATTTTCATGCTAGATGTATATCGTTGCTATTATCTCGTCGCGTGTCTACGTACGATAGGGTAGCGAGCGAGCCAAAGATAAATCGAGCCAAAACTGACCGGGGAACACCTTGTTAGTTTAACGAAAAAAAAAAAAAAAAAAAAAAAAAAAAAAAAAAAAGAAAAAAAAAAAAAAAAAAAAAAAAAAAAAAAAAAAAAAAAAAAAAAAAAAAAAAAAAAAAAACGATGTACAGGAAAATGGACTCGAGGGATCGCTACTCATCCTTTACTCTCTGTTTCCGGTCTAACTTTGCGCCAATGTTCGCGTCACGCGAATCTCTCCATCTTTCGTTTATCTCGCTCGCTCTTGAACTCTTTTCATCAAACTCCATTAATCCGTCTCTCTCTCCGGATATTTTCCTCTTTCTCTTATCCCCGGGGAAAGACTTTTGCCCCATCCTCGTTCGTCTCCACGAGCGATTCCAACATCCGAAAGTTGGTCGAACTGGCCAGGAGGAGAGAAGACGGGGAGTTTTCGCCTATCGGGTAAAAGTTTATATCTCCACGCCTCTCGCCGTCTGCGCGAGACTCCTCTCGGCGACAGAGTTTGCCCGGTAGCCGAGGCGCAGTCGACCGAGATTCCTCTCTCGGTATACGTACAGCACCAAAACTACGACCAAAACTTTATCAACTCGAGCTGCTTTTCCGCGTCCCACGTAATTCTACGAAAGAGATTCGGTCGAACCCCAAGTGTGCCTTCGTGTTCTCTCGACTCCGTGACGAAATTTTACGACAAAGCGTACGGCTGGTGAAGAAAAAAAATGCAAGTTTATCTTGTTGCATCGATTTTAAAGGGAGAAGGAGGAGACTCGAGAAGAAGAAGAATAAGAAGAAGAAGAAAAAAAGATTAAAAGATGTAAATTAGAGCAAAGATCGAACGAGTCTCCCTCTCGGGCTTCCGCTTTCTCCTCCTTCGCCTATCTGTTCCCCTGACCCGGTGTGCCGCACGATTCTACATGCATACATCGAGAGGCGAGATCTCAAAAGTGTATATAAGAATAAGGTGGGTGTGCGTCCGTGTGCCATACCATTCGCGCTTCACCCGAGACGATGAGACGGGAAAAAGCCGGTTCCGGCGAAGTGGACGTGAAAGAGAACGAGTAAAAAAGAAATACGTTACGCCCGCGCGGTCGCTATCGCGGTAGAAGGGGGCTCAGATAGAGACGGAGAGGAAGAAGGGAGGACGAGACTAAAAGGAGAACCAGTAGAACCGGTTTGACCGAGTGCAGCCGACTCGTTTCATTAAACCCCGACTCTCTCTCTCTCGCTTCTACTATTTTTCTCTCCACTTTGTTCATTCTCTGTTCAGAGACAAGAATGCCTCGCGAAAGAACGGAGTGTTGAGAAATTGTCCAATTTGCGCATTGATACATTTCTTTAAAGATTAAAAGAGCGCTCTCGCGGTATCGCATTGTGTTTCTCCCGAGAGTACGAGTATGGCAAATGGATATGTGCGAGGATTATCGGACCAGGCCGGATCAGTCACGAGAGGTTCGCACACGGAGAGAATAACGGAAGACTCGGCGTGCATCTCGACCGAGTAGATACTGCTATAACCTATCGCGCAGTGGCCGTTCTCTCCTTATTGCTTATATACGAGTATACGTATATAGATGTATGCAACGCGAGCGAGGTGTTGGGAAGCCCGGCAAACGCTTGGCACCTCGCCAGACCACGAAGCGGATAAATAATTTATCGTCTACGATCGTGCGGCCTCGTACAGACGTACGTACGTATCTACCAGTGAGAACCGAGAAAACGCGAACGTTTTTAGAACGAACCGAGATACGCCTCTTTCGGAACTTGGAAGCAAATCCCTCGCCACACCTCTTCTCCTATCGTCAGCTAAATCTCATTCAGCATCTTATCGCAGCCAGCTTCTTTTTTCTTTCTCTTTAAAAGCCTCGCACCGGCAAATATCATTCGTGCGGTGTCGAGTTTATTCCCTTCTATTTTTATCGCATCCCAAAGAGAAAAACAATCGTCGGTCGATATCGCAGTGACGCGTTATTTTTTTTCGTCGAATCGTAACTTCGAGAAAGACGCGAAGGGTGTTAATTTTCACCGCGTGCGGACACGTCTTCGTTTATGCTTACGGTAACGAACGAATAAAAAAAAGAGCGAACGTAGACAAACGCTGACGCGAACAAATTCTCTGGGCTTATCACAGTAGCTAGAGGAGGAAGGGGAACTCGATACTCCGCGTTCTCTTGCCCGTCACTATCGAGTTTCGCCGCGATAGCGCGCCAACTAAGACGCGTCGTTTTTCTTTTTTTTTCCAAAATATTTCCGAGACTCGATAAAACAACGAGGACACTGACTAACGCGTAACGTTAATTACTGGAAACGATACACTTTCGAGTTTGGATTTATCGATACGAGCAAATTATCGTTACTCACGTGACCTCGATCGGTTCGGTCTCTTACCTGCAACAGAGAAAGTGAATAATAACGAAGTTAGAATCGAACGATTTTTCGATATAATTCTTACGAGTAGGTATAAATAAATAGCGGTCGTCTGTCGACGATCGGGGATTCCCAGGCGATCATGCGACAGCGAGAAGTACGGCGTATATGCGGCGAGTGAGCGAGCGTACTGGCCAAGTGTTATATCGGGAGTCGTAGCGTAACTACGTGGTACATCGCGCTCTCCGTCTACCACTTCGTGTACAGGATTTTCCCACGACCTCGCCGTACCGTACGTGCCATTTTTCTTCCCCACCCTTTACGAGCTAGCTTCTCTCGATCTTTCTCCCGTGGTGCGCGATGGCGCGCGTCTTCGAGAGACAAAAAAATTCCAGGGTGCGATATACGCACGCGCCCGTGCACTTTCGATCGAGTGTGAAAGTACGAGAGACGTCGGAACTCGTTGGCTCGAAACGACGCGTGATAAACAACAACAACAACAACAACAACAACGGAATGAAAACTGTCGAGGTCAAGAGGCGTCGCGCGAGACGCGATAATACAGATATCAAGATTTCTTTTCGCCCCTCGGAGTATGTTTACGGGCTCGAGATATTCAAAGCTGGTACTCGGTATGAAATAAACATAGTTTCGTAGGAAGGAACTATTCTCGCGCGATAGCTAACCAGTTATATACACGGGTAGAAATCGCGGCGTTCATAGAGTCGAGCGAGACGAGGGCGGCAGGGAAAGGGGCGAAGGGTTTCGAAACTAATTCCAAACTGTACGCTGGCTGCTTCTGCTCGTCGGCGAGGGTTAACTCCGGCAATCGCGTTATTAACTCGAACGAGCGAAGAAACTTTGCGAATGGACGAGTCGAGTTGCGTGCTCTCGTACACGGCAAAGGCTGTGTGATGTGCGCCCAAAGCAAGGGTCGAGATGAACTAAGAGACGTATAGCTCCGGTTCGCCACAGTCGGGTTAGTGTATAAGCGATTCTCTTCCTCTCTCTCGTTAAGCGACTACTGGGTTTCGGTCTGTGTATACCAGCAGTTTCGCTTCGTTTGCAAAAGGAGCCGTAATGTGTATACGGAGCGAGGGAAAATGTGACAAGGACACCTGGTCGAGGAAGAACGAACAGTTGACAAGACAGAGGCGGAGCTAAAACTAGGGACGAAAACAAGTTTGACCACAGGGAAATTCATTAATTGATCTTTCCGCCGAGGCAAAAACATTGAACTTTCGTACCAATGTTATGGTTTAGTTGGCGAAACTCTAACTGAGACGAGTATGTGGAGCATAAAACTTAGGCGCGTAATTAGTGGAATTTAGAGTCCCAGCGTGTGTTTCCTAAACGAACGTTGTAGTATCATTATTAATACGGGGCCGTAGTAAATTCACGTTGCGTGTATGCGTTTAGCTCGCCTCGGCTCGGGGTGTTAGCACTCGTCGTGATGCACTTAGTAACAGAAATATTTATGCGAGCCACATGGCGCGAGCTCGCTCCTCACATTGTATTACGTTACACTTATTTCCCGCTGTCTTTATGAACAATTCACAACGGTTGCTCTTCGCTCGCATCTCACTTCCTGCAGATCTCTCCTTACATACAAATATATCTGTATAATTCTGTCGCTCGCGCACAAATTTTCGTCAGCGAATTTATACCACGTGCCTCAAATTTTTCTACGTATATTTTATTCGGTCACTATCATTCGAGTCAGCACTCTCGTCTCTCTCTCCCATACGTATTACAGTCTTCCAAGCTAAAGCGTCTTGCTGTATAAGCGCAGACTGATATACGCTCTCTATCCCAAGAGACAGACAGAGAGAGAGAGAGAGAGAGAGAGGGAGGGAGGTTGAGAAACACGTACACACGATGTACATACATCGACGAAGAGAGGATACATGCAGCGCCTCTCCGTTCCGAGTATTAGTTCGCTTCATGGTTCTCGGTTCGTCCCGTACATACCTTACACCGTATTGTGTATTATCGTTTGCTGCTGCCGGTGGTGCCGGCCGTAGCGTGGGCAAACTGCCGTGGCATGCATTATTCAAGTGAATGTCGGTAAGGGAAAGAGGGAGAAACGCTCACGACGAAACTCTCGAAACTGTTGGGAGGGAGCGAGAGGGTTGCTATTTCGCTGCCATTAATCGCTCGCCTCTCGATTTTCTCTCTCCCATATTCCCATGTTCGCGTCTCAACAGGGGGTGGAGGGATACGGAGGCAAGGGATCGATCGATTATAAATTACATACGAGTCCGCTGACCGAGACTCTGATTGCGATCGTTCAAATACGTCCATGTATCTTTCTCATTTTTATTACTCCTTCCTCTTTCACCTCGATCTTTACGAATTAGGAACGTACGAATTAATTTAAAATGTCACGAGGCAGGTGTCGCCGATCGAAAGTTGTTAAGAATCGTGGGCGTCGATGGCGCGTACTTTTACCACCTGCGCGACTCGGCCAACTTTTCGACCTTGAACGCTCGATAATATTATCCATTTGGTTTTATGTACCTGCGGGATAATATCGTCCGAGAAAAGAGAGCCTCGAGCACTTTTGTCGTCGTTCGCCGTGTTAGCGGTTGGTTGTCGTTGTTGCGAATTACATAAGGAGAAAGTTGCTTTCCGTACGTAGAGAGAGCGACGCGGTGCGAGGCCTCTCCTCCCTCCTATCCTTCTTGCCTCGCTCGACGGACGATTCTCGACGAAACTCCGGACACTCGGCAATCTCCCTTCTCTTTTCTATGATTTCAACGTATCGCATACGTGTCTCTATTTTCTTTTCTTCGGTGGCTTCCTTTCGTGCCTACGAACCTATACGCGAGTTTACCATCGAGTGGATACGCGAGTCGCGAAGCGAGCACGGACCTACCAAGGAGGAAGAGAGAGAAGGAGGAAAGAAAAATAAACGCAGAAACCGGTTCTCCGAGAGACCGTGCTGGTTGCACCGGGCTGGCGTGTCTAATCACGCCACTTGAAACGTTACACGCTCTGCCAACACGTGCGTGAGAGACGAAGGGAGATCAAGGCGGGGAGGAGACGGAGGAGGAGGAGGAGGAGGAGGTGCAGGAGGTGCATGAGTAAGGCATTAAAGTATTTGCGGTGCAACGTAGCGCATACCACACATCGTGCACAAAAGCCAAATAGCGTATTTTTCCTGCTCCAGGCTCTTCGATAAGGAAAAAAATAAGAGATCAACTGCTCGATCGTGATTAATGCGCGCGCGGCTGTCTCTCTGAACGTAGGTCTAGAGGAGAAAAAAAAAAACATGGAAGAGCAACGAGACGATCGCGTTAATAAATTGCGCGTAAATATTGGAAAAATCGTACGAGCGAATAACCAAGTTCGGAGTTTGCGGACGCGCGACCGACCGACCGACCGACCGACCGATCGACCGACCACGAAGAACGAGACGAGTCTCTGGACGGAGACTCGCGTACCTACTTATTGGTATTCCGTTGGAGCGTTCTCTCTCATTATTCTCTCGGTCGGGATCGTTCGTTCTCGTTGAGCGTCCGATGTATACGTACACGGTGTGTTACGCGCACCCGCGCGTTCTCAGCTATTCGGGTCGTGGATCCAAATCGGTCGAGCGAGGAGCCCAGTTGCTGGCAATTATTTCTCCCGCGCGCTGGAGTTCCTCGTTCGACATCGTTAACTTCTTCTTCTTCTTCTTCTTCTTCGTCCTCCCCGTTCGTCGTCTTGTGCGTCTCGTTCTTTCGCTCTCTCCCACACCGTTACGAGGGAGAGGGGCTGGGGATGGGTTAAAAATGCTGCACCCGACCGAGAGCCATAACCCCTTTATTGTCCTCGTGTTTATATCTTCACCGCAGTCTGGCATTAAACTCTTGGCTCCTTTATTTATGCGTAATGTAAGACCGAGATACGAGCGAGTGCGCCAAACGTCGTTATTCTCATATCTTCGTCTCTCTACTCCGTACTCTTTTATCTCGTTACTCGTTGCTATATTTGCCTTTTATCAAACGGGGTCAACTATTAAGAGCTCTCATCAAGAATTCTCATTATCGTCGTGCGAACGATTATCGGCGAGATATATTTCCTCTCGCGTGAAATGGAAAGGCATACGTACCTACGGGTAATTTAACACGATGCAAAAAGTACGATCGTATCTCAGTGCACACTATTATGATATAGACAGTTTTATGCAACACGGATCTTTTACGCTGTCGACAATAATAATGCAGCGGGGATGAGAGAGAGGAAAAAAAAGGAGGCAAAGAGCCGGTTGCCAGACGTCTGTTTGCTCGCTGTCAAGTTCAAGGTTTCGATAGCGAGACGAGGCCACCACGTTCTAATGATGAATCGATGCGCGCGAGTCGAAATCTTTTGCGCGTTTGGTAGATCGAATAAAGGAATAATAGAGGAGGAGGAGGCAGGAAAACGAACGAGTGCGAGACGAGGAAAGAGAGAGAGAGAGGGGGGGAGGGAAGAACGAGGATAAATTGCGAAAAAGGATCGATCCGAGTAGGCCATCGCCGTGGCCTCGAAGGCAATCGGCAACCGCAACATAACGAACCGAGTACCTCGAGACTTGGACGACAACGACAACGACGACGCGAGTCCGGCTTTAAAACTTTAAGAGGCTTATCGGGAGAGAGACCGGTTGATCCGAGACTCATTTTGCTTATATCTCTTTCTCTCTTTCTCCGGCGTTCCTCGTTCGAGAGAGACCGATTAATGCGGTCCGCCGACCGCATTAATCACGATCGATCTCAAGCGCGGTTAAAATACTTTTTTGTTGTTGTTTATATCCCGTGGTATTTGTACGCTTGGAGCAATCTCGGTTCCATACGCGGCCATTATTATCTATCATTCGCGAATTAATCGTATGACACATCGTATCGAGTTGTCGTTATACACGGTAAGACGCTCGAGCGTGAACAATGCAATCTATTTTAAATATTAAATCGCAAGAGCGTGCGAATTTGAGGAACTCTATCTTGCGTGGCGTTGCTTCGAGAAGAATGCAAGCATTGGTTCGGAAGATCGCGCATCCTTGCACGATATCACCCACGTTAACCTTGGACCTTCCACCTTTTAGGCGGCGTTGGATATGCACACGAGCTCTCGAGCGTGGCTCGGTGGAAAAGGGTGTTATTGTCGAGCGAGGCCCTGAATAAGGATCGAGGGGCGGTCGGTGGTCATAAATCGAAGATAACGACCGGCCACGGCGTAAAACCCCGTTAAACGCCAGTGCAGCTTCTTCCCTCGATCAAAATTCCCTTGCGATTTTTCACTCGCAATCTTCTCACCGTGATATCCACGAGTTTCACCAGTCGCAAACTACCAACCTAAAACCTTTACCGGCTAGACCGATTTCCGGTCTCCTCGTTTTTTGATCGTTTTACAGTCGGAAATATAAGAATAAAGGAAAAAGAAAAATTGGCACAGATTCTTGGTTGGTTTTGCAGGTATAAGTATCCCTCGGCGTTGTCCCTCTGTGTCAAAACGTATAGATATAGATGGCGCATACAGCCGGCAGGTACCCGAGCATCGTATATTATGCCCGTCTAGTCAAGTATATAAGACCCTCCTGCAACTTGTACCGAACCTCTCGACCGCTTCACCCTCGTTTTCTCTCTTTTTCTTAGCTTCTCCGCAAAACCAGATGGAGACCGGTCCGAGGATCGGTGCTACCTTCTTTTCAGAAGGGGAGAGAGAGGGAGAGAGAGAGAGAGAGAGAGAGAGAGAGATCGAGAAGGAGAGGAAGGGAAAACCGGTTGTGGAGCTCTGCCTGCTCGCTTGCCCGCCTCGGCGCACCCTCGTCTCTCTTACGAGCACGTTTTCGGCGAGCTCCCCACCTTTTTTCCTTCTCCTCTCCTCAACCTCCCCAAATCCCAATCTGATCAGACCCTTGGAGCCTTCGTATCGCAGAGCCGACAACAACCACCGTCGGTTGGCCAACGCGAGAACCTCGCTCTCTGTTCGACGAACTCGAATTCCGCTTTAATATTCGGCGTAGGAGTTCCCCGAACGAATTTATCTCTATTAGCGAAAAATAATTATCGCGAGAGTCTCGAGCGATTTCAACGAGTTTCGTGCCGGACCACCTTCGACAAAAGGGTTTTTGTATCTTTTGTCAGTGGACGCTATTTCAAAGTCACGAGAAACAAGCGGCGATTTTCGAGGAGAACAAAAGTGTCGGAGAAAATGCGAGATGGAGTCGACGGGCCATGTGGCGACGATGTCTCGTAAAAATTTCAAGATCTTTGTAACAATGAGAAGACGGGGAGAAAAAAAAGAACCTAAAACGTATCCCCCCTGTGGCGAGGACACATGCAGGCCAGACGGCGCGACTCTCTCGTTACACGCACCGTTCGCTCCTCTTCTTCTTCTTCTTCTTCTTCTTCCTCTTCCTCTTCTCTTTTCTTCGAGTCATTTCGTTTCTCTCCGAGTCGAGGGAGGAAAAAAAAAGAAACTACTCGAGTGAACCGAGCTTCGAAGAAACTCGATCCTATCGAAAAGCTCCTCTTGGTTCTCTCAGTCTCGGGGATTCTCTTCACGATGTCGGAAGTTATAACCGCGCGCGAGTACAATTTCTCCGCTTTGGTGCTTCTGGTATTTTCTAAACTCGGACTCCGACCTCCCGTGTCGCTACACTGGGTTATTCGTGGATCGAAACATAACAAACTCCACGGACACGTTTCTCAGAACCGTTCCGCGTACACGTATTGTATACATATATATCTGCCGCGAGGCGTGGACCGACGACTTTTGATTGAATTTCAACGAGATGAAACTCCCGAGGAACGAGTACGCCGAGAGAACCCGTTCGAGTCATCGTTTTTCAATTATTTTAATATTTATTTGTTTTTCGAAAGATATTTCTCGCGAATCGTCCATTCCTTATCGTGCTGTATTCGCGAGAGGTTCCTATCCTATGAATTAGTTATATCGACGATTTTCTTATTCTCTGACGATACGCGAAGAATATATTCTCGTTGGCTGCTCGTTCTCTCTTCGAGGAATGCAATTACCCCGATTGCTGTAGCACGAAGTTGCCTCGCTACCTATATCGTCGTCGTCGTCGTCGTCGTCGTCGTCGTCGTCGTCGTCGTCGTCGTCGTCGTCGTCGACGTCGTCTCCGTCGTCGTCGTCGTCGTCGTCGTCGTCGTAGTCGCCGCTGCTGCCGCCACCGCATTGCGTAAGGCCGATCGTTATCGTCAACCACGAATTACGTTGTTATACCCGCTGGCAATGGCGGTCTTTGTATATACCCAAGCGCATTATCCGCAGTCGCGTCTCGTTTCCTTCGCTCCTTCCAGCTGCTGCTGCTGCTGCTGCTGCTCTCCGTTGTTGCAGCAGGTATGTACCGCGAGGTACCGCCTCGGGTGAGGCCTGACCCAACGACGAAGGGCCGGGAAAAACAACACGAACGGCAAACAGGCTAAAGCAAACTCGCCGAAATATAGCGAGGTCATAGGAGAGGCAGAGGCGCATATTTGTGTGCAATATTCGATACGACCTTCAAACTTTCAAACCTTACTCCACTATTATTGAAATATTATCGTAGGAATTGCAGATTATTTTAATATTCTCGTTCAAGAGATATAATCGTATTTTATATATTTAATAAGCTCGGAGAGAGTATGTAGATATTCGAAAAACAAGAACGCTACCGAGTCTTTTTTTTTCGCGTCGCACACTTCGAGGCTAGTTATTTATCGCGAGAACGGACCAAAACTGGACGCTATACGAGAGTGAGATGATCCAACGAGGAACCCTATAAATATGCTCGGTCTGGCGTGTCTCAAAACCACGCCGAGTTCAGATGGAAACAGAGAGAGGGATATCGCACAACTCGTCGCTCCACGTTTTCTCATCTTCTTTCCTCGAATATTCTCAATATACATATTTAATGAACATACTTCGGAATGAACGCGAGACTGGTATAGACGGCTCTCCGCCGCATAGATAATGAGCTCGGAATTATCATTGATCGAAAGAATCAACGACATTCGTGATAAATCTTATCTCTTCGTATCGTCGTTCAACGCTGAATTTTTTCGTCACGACGAAAGTTGTGATAAATTCTCATAACAAGATTAGACTCGATCGTGAATGTAACGTCGGATATATCGATGCTCCGAGAAATTAATAAACGCTTTATCAATGTTTTTCACAAGTGTCAAAGAGCAGAGAGGATAGGATTCGCGAGGCAACAGCCACGATTGATATCCGATCATTCAACGCTCGGTTTAATTAAAGTCTAAACTTAGTGCGAACCAAAGAAGTCTCCGGAGGGACTCGGTATCTATCACACGCGATTAATCCGTGTACGCACACGAGCGACGACGTTATTGTGTTCGACCAAGATAAATCATCGCCGTCTCTTTAATTCGAGTCAATTAATTCTTTTCCTTCGAACTTTGGACTCGTGCGAACTTCGCCAACGACGCCGCTTTATCGATTCATGGCATTTCCTTATCGTTGAAAAAATCCACCGCTCTATTTATTCCGATCGAACTTTTTCATATTTACCAATCGTCTCGAGACGATGGAACCTCGAGGAAGGTCGATAGTTCACGGCTGATATTAATACGCGAGATAATATTATTCGGGAGGCTTTATAACGCGCTTGTGGAAAGTAAAAAAGAATACATCCTTCTGTGTGTCAGTGGGTCATTGAACACTCGACTCTTTTCTGCTATCCGGCGTACGATCCAATGACGCTCGATTAATTATTTTGAAAAAAAAAAAAAAAAAAAACAACGAACAAAATAGTACGAAGACGGCAAGAGGGGGAAACGGGCAACGTGAGAAAAGGAACGACAGGTTGATCGTGTCGGGTCTCGTTCGCCTCGCGGCCGGTTCTTCGTTCTCGCAATTCCACACGACAACGTGGTCACTACGACGGTCTCGGATCTGACGGTTTTCGAATCCGGTTACGGTTTTATAGTTCCGCATAGATGGCGATATATCGGATTTTACGAGCAATTCACGACCGCTCGCAAATCTTGACGTATACGCGTCGCGCGTACTACCGCATAACCGGAGCGTACCTACCGTGCGTTTGCAAGACCGATAAAATAAAAAGAAATAGTAAGGAGAAGGGAGAAGTTGCGTATATGGAAACTTGCTATCGCATCGCCGCAACGTCTGTTGCATCGAACACGTTTGGCTCGAGAACGTCATTTTCCCCGATAATCACATTTCTCGCTACGGGTAACAGCAGCTCCGCTACGCCCTCCTCCTCCAACATCGACGCTACGGCTGAAAACTTGTATCTCGCGTTTCGCTCTCGAGATCCGCGCCACACTTCCAGAGACGGAGAACCGCAAATTCGTTCGATGAAAACGGCGCGAAATTGGCGGTCGACCGCAGTGCTACGAATGCCGCTTACCGGAAACGAGGAAGGAGAGGTAGGTACCTACGAGACGAGAGCCAAAGAAATAACAGGTCCCATCGGAATTACCATTAAGAGTGAACTATTGACAAAAAATAAAACATTTTATCCTAAAAGATGACCGCAGCGAAATTGCGAAGAAGTATTTCGTTTCTTCGACGTCGTTTAATATTTTGTTTTTCCCCTTTTTCGATCGTTCTTCCTTATTACAGCAAGATTTTTCTATTGACAAATAAAATAAAACATTTTATCCTAAAAGATGACCGCAGCGAAGTTGCGAAAAGGAATTTCGTTTCTTCGACGTCGTCTAATATTTTGTTTTTCCCTTTCTCGATAATTCTTCCTTATTACAGCAAGATTTCTCTCCAGCTCGGCGTACCACGAGATGGAGATAAAGGGGGAGGAGGACGATCGATCTCTGCGCGAAAGATGCTCGCTTGGGAATGCAGAGCGCATATTTTATAGAGGTACGTACGCAACTCGCAAAAGTACTCGGTAGGGGGAAACAAACGGAAACAAACGGGTGCGCACGAGTAAAACAGGAAAAGGGAGACAGCGAGTCTCCATAGTCTCCGCACCCGTTTCGATAAACAACGTGTACAACCTTCCGAATGAGTTACCCTCTCTTCCTTCCTCGAAGCCAAGGTCTGTAATTTAACCCTCTGGCTTTCTCCCCATTCACGCTCCATCCTTCTCCGTCTTTTCATCCTTGTCTCCTCGCTGAGGGGACATTCCCGTTGACTTTAGCGATGCGGGGTGAAATACGAAGAGAAAGCCAAGCCAGAGGGAAAGAAGCGAGAGAGTAAGTCGTATATATCCGCGCGTGAATACCTCAAGGGGTGGTTCTCGGTTCTCTCGTTCTAGACGAACTTATCGACCGTCCTATCCCCTCCCTCACTCGCCGACTTGAAGGGAAACAACCGGAAGCATCCTACCCAAATTCTATATAGCCTTGCTCTCGTTTTCTCGAATTCGCCGTACCCGTTACGTTTTTCATTTTTTCTTTTGTTTTGTTTGCGTCGACGAGTCCCGAGACCGTTTAAACGATACGCGATAGGGATTGCACGAGTACGAGGGAGTAAAACGAACTCTTGCACATCCAAGGCCAATTGGAGTTACCCTTCCTCGAAACTCATTAATTCGAGCCGAAGATTCGTGCAAGGTTCCGTCTCGGTCGTGCACGAACGAGGCAAACTCCCCGACCTCGGTGGAATTTTCCGCTAGCGTACGCTTTTGATTTCGACCGAAAGATCTTCGATATAAGCGTGTACGGTTAGAAAGGCTGTGTGTGGCCATTATGCAGATTAGTGGTCGATGAAGAGATTGGCGGAGGGCCGAGGTAACCAGCGCCTTCGAATTTACCGGTTCCTCTCGCAATCCTCGACAGTAGGTATATGCTGCTACGTGTGCTATTCGGTTTATGCACTTACAAGGGCTCGAACGTATGCTCGAACGTATGCTCGAACGTTCGCAGCCACCTGCTGGGCGAGGCAAAAAAAAAAAAAAAAAAACAGGGACGCTCCTCTATGGGC